>JAWPHD010012329.1:0-76567 GCA_037043455.1 Cyrtodaria siliqua
CCTGTAGCTGGATGTAAATAAGTATGTGATTTGTTATCATTAAAAAAACACAAATTATTTTTGGCTAAGAAATCTTCAACTTTCTTGCCTTTATCGATGATATCCTTACAACCCCAAATGTAGTTGTGTGCATTAAAATCACCCAAGAGTATAAAAGGGGATGGTAATTGTACAACTAGGTGATTTAGATCTTTAAGTTCTAGTGAAGAACTGGGCGGTAAATATAAGGAGCATATTGTTATGACTCTGTGCATCGTAACACTGACCGCAACAGCTTGCAAACCAGTTTTCAACGCAACAGTTCTGTGAGGAATGTTTCGATTCACGAGAATCGAAACTCCTCCAGAAGCTTTATCACCTGCATCACAAATATAGTTATACAATGAATAGTTTTTAAAAGCTTATCACTAGTATTCAAGAAAGTTTCTTGAAGACAAAATGCAACAGGGTTGTGTTTATTTAAAAGTAATCTGATTTCATCATAATTAGGTTTTAAATCCCGGCAGTCCCATTGAATGACCTTATTTGATTTTGATGTCACTAAGGCGGAAGTACGGGTTTACGGCCTGTGGGTTTGGCATACCTTGGAGACTTTGGAGACTTTGGGAGTTCCAGACATGACATGCTGGATCATCAACCTCCATCTCCAAGTCTCCAAATCTGTTGTGCAGTTCAATCGGATTATCAGATCCATTTGACTGCTTCCCTAACCCGGGAGTTTTCTCTTTTTCTTGCTGTCATGTCCGTGGCAGCGGTTCTGCTTGGTGACGAACTCTTGGAAGAGTTCGTCGGATTTGACGAACCTTTGGAAGAGTTCGTCGGGTTTGGTGGACTCTTGATTGCACCAGAGTGCGTCGATTTCGAAATAGATGAAGTAGATGCAGTAGATGAAGGAGTTGTTGAGGATATAGTTGAAGGAGTTTTCGGCTTGGAAGCCACAAGAGGTTTTGGAGCTACAGGAGGCTTATTTAAGAGGACCACAGTTTGAGAGGCTGAAGAATGTTTTAGAAGATTTCTGAACAGAGAGTGGAATAGTAGCAAACTTGTCGGAGTCTATTTGCCAGGTTATTACGGTCTGCACCGCGATAGACCTGGTAGCTGGTTTCTCAACCCTACTCGCATCGGCGTACGATTTGCCAGATGGAGTGGGCGGAGTAAGACTTTCGACAAGTTTTCTAGCTTCTGGGAAAGAGATTATTTTTTTCTATTTTGATTTTCTGAATTTCTCTCTCTGTTTCCGTTTCGGACAGTCTTTCGAGAAAGCCCCGTGGGCCCCCTTGCAATTAACGCAAGATGCGGGATTTTTGCAGTTAGAGAAATCGCAGTGATCCTGTTGGCCACAGCGCGCGCAAACGGCAGTTCTCTTGCATATTTCTCGATGATGCCCAAAATGTTGGCAAGTGAAACATCTGAGAGGGTTTGGGATAAAATGGTCTACTGGTAGAATAATTTATCTAGTTTTAACCGTTTTAGGAAGAGTTGGTGTGCTGAAAGTAAGCACGAATGTATTAGTAGGAGTGAGAATGCCACTCCGCCTTGTATTTAAACGAACTACTTTAGTCACACCTTGTGATTTGGGGTTAAGTGTCATTTCCTCAACGGTGCAGTGCTCCAGTTCCCTAGAGCGTACCACAACTTTTGATGTGTTGAGGGAAATATGAGGTATCACCTCAACAGTGATATTGACAAAAGATCTGATTTTAAAAAGATTGTCAGAGTGTGATTTACGTTCACACTCGTCAAGAAGTTTTTGATTTTTAAGTTTTTTAACACTCCTCGGCTCACCGGCAATGCCGAGTAAGCCCTTAGAGATAGCGAAAGGAGAGAGATTTGTAATAGGTCGAGATTCATCCAATGAGATAAATTAAGGAATCGGGGCCAATTAAGATGTGAAATACCAGTGTCCGAGTCAGACTCAGAGTCTGACTGAAGTCCTGGTCCATTTCTAGAACGTTTAGAACCAGAAATTGAAGTTGATGGAGTATCGGTAGTGTGTGCGTTTTTTCGTCCCATAATTGGGAATTTGTATTCATTCTTCACGCTTCCCACCCACCTCGGAGTCCAACAAGGGACATTTGCTGTGGATATCCGACAGACAAATGCCAAGAATACGTGTAGAGTATACTCATATAAAACTAACGCATCAGACCCCTCCCCCCCCCCCCACCCCCATATCACCCAGCGGACATAAACCCTTAACTAAAAGTCGAAGAGCCGCACTTATGTTCCGCTTAAAAGTGGCATGAGTACAGCCATATACATTATTAGCCCTAGCGCCACCGCCATAAAGGATCTGTTCTACATTATGTTTAAAGAGTACAAAATAAAAGGGGAGCAAGATATTAAACGAGAGGGATTGAGAGAAATTTGAATTAAACAAGAAGCTAGGATCCCGTATAGCTGGCGTGACAAACTGATTGATCAGATCGGGCCAAAGTGGTGTGTTGTAACGCGGAGATTACTACCAGATCTCCACGTCAACCACCAGGATTCCCTTCTCCAACGACACGGGTCGTCACCCACGGTCAACAGGTGGGTTAGTTTTCGGGTGTGTGTGTGTGGGGGGGGGGGGGGGGGGTCCTACCCCTCTGCTAAGTAACGAGCAGTCGGTTGATTCTTATCACCCCACCACCGACTGGGGGGTTATAAAGATGAATATATAATCACAAGTACAGCTAGCTTTATCCATGCATGTTTTAATATAATATTCTCATATTTAAACAATGATCTCAGTAACAAATCAGGTCTCTTGTAATTAAGACTCATTTACTTATATATTTTTATAATTAATTAATTATTATTAATGACAGTTAATAACAAGAAGAAATTGATGCAAAGCATCAGGACGGCGCAGAATGTTTTCAAAAGGAGGATTTATTTGAATTTTTTATTATAGAACAGAACAGAACATACGTTTATTGACTTGTACGTTAATCATCATAATATATATACAACAATTACAAAATACATAAATAAATCACGTGTAAAATACAAAGTATATGATTTATATCAGCTCTAAAGAGGATGATCTATAAAGTGTTCACACATGCGTTATAGATATTCTATGTGACATCGCATATTTGAGATATGAAGCCAATTATATTATATAACAATAAAAATGTAGAAATATTTTAAAAAGTTATATGGCAACAGTAAGCAATAGTAACTTGAGAACAAAGGCACATACTTAAGATATCACAACATATGTAAGTGTTTGCATTAATTGCTGAAAATATATATTTCTAGATGTTATGAAGATTTTTAGAATGTTGAGGTAGTTTGAATTAAGTAAACAAACTATCAGAAATGAAGCTGATATGCTCAGTGAAATATGGACTATGACAAATGGCTAGGGTAGGTGGACATGTATTCGGAAGAAGTGGTTTGTAGTGATAAGATATCGTACATTTTGGTTTTTTGAATAGTTGACACTGATTTTTGCCATAGGTGTGTGCCATATAGGGCTGATCATGATATTTTCCTGGGTGGAAAATAGTATTACATGGCCTGCGTCAGGAAATAGCATGCTCAAGCAAAGTTTCAAAGCTGTACCTGTCATAGTTACTGAAAGAAGTGCACCTTAACATAAAACTTAACCAAATAGGCAGACGCCGATCAAGGGATGACAACAAGTCGTAGTTTTTTTCCAAAAACATACCGGCTAAAAAGTGCACCTTAAAGCTGTCCATGAATATGAATGAGTCACGTGTGAAGTAGATTCAAATCAACGAACAACCCAAAAGTCGGTATATAAGGAGAAATCGATACGTAAAATTTCACATTTTTATTTAGCTTCCATACAGGTAACATCGATAAATATATACGGCTCCAGAATACATGTGATAAAAAAATAGTTGCTCGGAAGGGGATTTGAACCACAGCCTTGTACTTGTAAGATTTGAAAGATGTACGCTGAACCTCTAGACCACTGCTATATATTGGTATTTTGTAGCATTTTTAACACTAAATAGGCATTACGTAATAACAAGAGCGCGCACACAAACTCATCAAGCGCTAAATAACAAGTCGAGATATGGTTGATTTGAAGCGAAGTATTAGTTTCATATTGATACGATACAGTATTACACCAGGCAATGTTAATTTACACGTGCGACAATATGGACTGCATATATATTGATCCATCTTTAGTTGCGTTCAAATATGTTAAGTTATTTTTCGTCATAATATATAGTAGTTAGTATACTTTTTCTGAAGTAGCGTTGTAGTTCAGTGGATACAGCACCGGACTTGAAATCAGAAGGTCGTGTGTTCGAGCCCCGAAAGAAGCTAACTTTAACATGATGTGTGGACTGTGCATTTCCTGCGCTATATTTGCTCGCTTAAATACCCGATTTTGACATGAGCTGGTGAACATGAAGTTACAAATAAAGACACGCCACAAAGAAGAAATCGATTCATATAGGGACGCTGTAGCTTTAACGGAAAACTTAACCAATATACTAAGTTCAAAAAGGAGCATAACTTTTGCAGAAAGCAGCACAGAGTTATGAAACTACTCACTGATAGGCTGGTTCATATTATGATGTAGATATGGAAGACGGATGCGGCCATTTCGACTTCGCGACTTCGCGACTTTTCGCCCTGTTAATACAAGGCGAAAAGTCGAAGGCGAAAAGTCGCCAACACGAAAAGTCGAAGGCGAAAAGTCGCCAACCCGAAATATCGAAGGTGAAAAGTCGCAAACCCGCCGTTTTGGACGAAATCCGTTAGTGTAAGCCTTCGACTTTTCGTGATGGCGACTTTCGTGTTGGCGACTTTTCGACTTCAAGATATATATCCCGTTTGTTGACTCACTTGCAATAGTCATATATGGAAGACGGATGCGACAATTTCGACTTTTCGACTTTGAGTTTTCGCCTTGTTAATAACACTTTCCTCAAGGCAAAAAGTCGCCTACCCGAAAAGTCGAAGGCGAAAATTAACCGCCCTCCACCACACAACCCACCACCACCCAAACACCCGGCGCTTCACCGTAAGTGTTAATTTCAGTATTTACATTTCACTCTTCCAAAAATAATTATTAACGAATGATGCTAACAATGGGATATCAATAGTTGCCGACAATGCCGACGGCTACCATATAGAGGTCACTATATTACACCCAACGCTTCATCATCAATCTTAATTTGGCTGATGGGGGTGGGGTGGGGCGGCGTCATTGTCGTATCGGGTACTACAGAAAGTACCCGGGGTACATTTATGTATACAGAAACATACTCGAAAATCTTTGTATTCCGGGAACGTACCCGGACAAACAAGACCTCATTGGCGGAATTAAACCAATTTAGAACTTGATAAAACAACTACTTAAACAATATTGTTTTACTTAAACAATATTGTTTATCATTAACTATTGCGCTATTGTTTTTAAAAACATATTTAGGCTGCCATAGTTAGTAATATATCAAACCCATGCAAAAAAAGTAAACAAATATGCAGCTCGTCATTCAAGAAGAGTAGGTCAAATATTTAGACCAACCCGGCTCCTTTAAGGCGGAGGCAACTGCGAGCAGCTTTTTAAAAAGTGAATCGATTAAACTTTGTAAACAATGAAAGTTTCGTATCCGTGAAGCCTTAATTTGAGTATTTGTCTTAAATTGTAACAAGAAATGCATATAACATAGCTTTACCTTTGATATGCAATTTCACTATTGTGATTTTAGTGGGTGGGGTAATTCAATATGTACTTTTCAACAAACAGCGTTAAAATATACCTGTATTTTGTAATTGTGTTCAAAGATGTAATTGTTATGATTAATTAAGGTCTTAACAGTGTAAAACTTCATTAAAATGTCTTATTTCGTTCAAAATGCAGCAGCTACAAATAACCCTAAATATGGTGTTATTTTATGAAAAGTGTAAATATAGGAGCTATAAAAAACGTGTTTCCACTATTTAGATTTTTCTGACTTTATTTGTGATTTTTCGCAATATATGGCTCTATCAGAAAATCAGTAAATCATTTCTGATGCAATTAGTTTGATGTTGAGTGGTAAAATTTCACAGGCTAACTGGACTATTAGGCCATAATATAAAACATGTTAGTTTGCCGGAACGCGACCGGTCCAAAAAGATCGGCCCGACTTCCAACTTTTTTCCCTAGTAAAATATGATTATAATGTTTTAGTCGCACCCTGTCGGATCCGCATTTTATACGGTCCCTCATTGTTTAACAATTATTTTAGAAAGGAATAATATTCAACATTACAATACACACCCATTATACTAAAATCATATTTAATAAGTATAAAAAGTTTTAGTCAAAACAAAAAGTCAAGTTGACTTTAAACATCATTCACAAACTAATCTTACATAAATGGAAAAAAATATAAATAATTTTCCAACCTACCGACCGACCGACTATCTACCTATCCACCCACCCACCCACCCACCTACCGACCGACCTACCTACCCAACCACCAACCAAAAACCAACCCACCCACCCACAGACCGAACTTCCCACCCGTCCACGCACCCACCCACCTACATTCCTACCGACCGAAAACCCACCCACCCACCCAACCACCCACCTACCTACCTACCTACCCATCTCAAAAATATAAAGTCGGGTTTAAACAAAATCTATTCTTAAGTGTGGCCAGACTAAAGAGAACTTTACTTGTCAGATTTAAATGTCCAGGCCTATCAAAACATTTTTTAAAAAAAATGGACACCGGGTACGATTCTTACCTTATAAAGTTCGACTGGTGCGCGAACGTGTGTACTTTTTGAAGGGTTCCGACAAGGCGCGTTCCAGCACGGTGACTTTGTCATTTCGAGGGATTCTACAGGGTGCAGTATTTCTGATGACGACATTGTCAGACTGTCTGGATCATGGAGGTGCTTCGTTATCCATCCTTCCAAATCACCCACCGCAAAATAATCTGTTTTGTGTTTTCGTTGTTTGACATCTAGTGTCTCATCTTTTTGCCTACGACAGATATCCCGATCAGCTTTGGTACAGGTGTCAAATTTGGGGTATACGACGTTACTGGACTCCCAGACCAGACGCGACATTGTTTTGTGTTCGAGCGTTTGCTTGCTAATGCTGTTGTTATTTTCCTCATCGATATGTTTATGTGCCGATTCTAGTTCACGCTTTTGATTATTTATTCCATTGAGTTGTTGCAATTTAGCGACTTGGCACCTATACACTAGAGTCGATTCGTATTTTTTCGCTTGCACCTCTGGAGTATTTCCTTAAATAAGTAAACCAAAATGATAATGTAATGTACCCCTCCCTACCTGTACGATTACTCACAACTGGCATCTTAGCAACCAATTACCACTGTACGTTTACTCACAACTGGCGTCTTAGCAACCAATTACCCCTGTACGGTTACTCACAACTGGCATCTTAGCAACCAATTACCCCTGTACGGTTACTCACAACTGGCATCTTAGCAACCAATTACCCCTGTACGGTTACTCACAACTTAGCAACCAATTACCCCTGTACGGTTACTCACAAATGGCATCTTAGCAACCAATGTGCCTGTGTCTCTTAATTGAACAAAAAACATTGCTTTATGGGATCAAACAACATTCAGCCCATCAGTCCATTTCAAGCTCATCAAAAGTTAAATGAATTTGACAGTTCAGAATAAACAAACACCTAAATCAGTCAAAACAAATCCATAAAAAGTCTAAGAAATAGGTCTCAATGGACAATTATCTCCCTTGCCGTCCATGTTAGAACAGTCGATGGTAGAACAGTCGATGGTAGGCCATTCTTGCGCTTAAAATATAGATCTGCCAGACTGGTTTTTTTGTTTATTTTTTAAAATGTGCAGGTGACAAGAATGGAACATCTTCATGATTCATACAGGTTTGGATATTATACAATTATGGACTTTTCAGCTGTTATACATGATGTGATATGCACCAAAAAAATCATTATTGACCGAGGCGATAGCCGAGGTCAATAATGATTTTTTGGTGCATATCAACATCATGTATAACAGCTGAAAAGTCCATAACTGTTTTATTATATAACCCTCAATTTACAATTATATAAAACAGGTCAATATCAAAAAAACAATTATATAAAACAGGTCAATATCAAAAAAACAGGTCAATATCAAAAAAACAGGTCAATATCGCTAGATATTTTTTCTAAAAAATTACTTTTTAGCCAATGAAAACGCGTCTATTTATAGGTTATATAATAAACCTGAATGTGTTAGCATATTTAGTATATCATAAGGGATAGTACATAAAAAAACAATATAATGCATGTAAGTGAAATGGACAAATTCATATTTCTCAGGGTCTATTCGAACTAGGAAAAAATACAAATTGGTCAACTCCATGTCTTTACTGGATATTTCGAGCAGCAGAATTTACTTTTCACAAGGAAAACATTTTAAGAAAAAAGTTCTGCTTACATATGCAGCACAGTGCAACAGCAGCTGTTTTGTGAGACAGTACAGTGCTACAACAGCTGTGTTGTGAGACAGACAGTGCAACAGCATCTGTGTTGTGAGACAGCAAAGTGCAACGGCAGCTGTGTTGTGAGACAGCACAATGCAACATCAGCTGTGTTTGTGAGAAAGCACAGTGCTACAGCAGCTGTGTTGTGAGACAGCACAGTGCAACAGCAGCTGTGTTGTGAGACAGCATAGTGCAACAGCAGCTGTGTTGTGAGACAGCACATTGTAACAGCAGCTGTGTTGTGTTGTGAGACAGCACAATGCAACAGCAGCTGTGTTGTGAGACAGCACAGTGCAACAGCAGCTGTGTTGTGAGACAGCACAGTGTAACAGCAGCTGTGTTGTGAGACAGCATAGTGCTACAGCAGCTGTGTTGTGAGACAGCACACAGCTATGTTGTGTGACAGCATAGTGCTGCAGCAGCTGTGTTGTGAGACAGCACAGTGCTACAGCAGCTGTGTTGTGAGACAGCACACAGCTATGTTGTGTGACAGCATAGTGCTGCAGCAGCTATGTTGTGAGACAGCACAGTGCTACAGCAGCTGTTTTGTGAGCCCATGAAGTCAAGATGTTGGTCTAACAAACATGTGTCCGTTATTGTCATTCGTGTATTAAGTACAAAATGTCTACATAATTATTATACAGACTAGCATACATGTAAACACAAAATATTAAAATAAATGCTGAATGCATAGGGCTAATATAGTGCGATATACGTTATAACTTTCATAGGTAAATAATAGTTAGAATCGACACTTGAACTCGAAAAGAGTCCTTCATTTCGGCAAAGACCGTTCGTTTGAAGCTTTCTATGTTTGATACTCAGTTTTACTTGCATTGAGTTTGTAAATAAGGTGTTCAAACTTACTTGTACTTGTTGATGGTAACATGTTCGAGATAAGAAAGTCCGGATCTGTGGTACCTGATATAAATCAGACATTTAAAGAATGTTTGCTTTACCATTTAATACATATAGAAAATATTCATTTTGTTGTTCTGACGTTGTTTTGTTTTTTATTAAAAATTAAAAAAATTCTTAGTGCGTATGACACATTTTCATTGTATTTCTGTATAAATGACATACAATTATATTGTGTTCGTAGGTGACATGTCGATAATATTTATAAGAACAACAGCATTGGTAGTTAACGCGCACACGCGGAAACGAATATTTTTGAGCGCGCCATGATGTAGTCAATTAAAAAAAAGAAAAGGCATTTACCTCTTAAATTAATTCGAACAATTTATTATATTTAACTAATTCTATTTTTTTTAAATCTTAAGCAAACTGCGCTCTCAATGACACAGAATCGAAGTTACCAAGTTAATATTACATAGATGTCAACATATCACGGGATATAAAATCGCAGTTACCAAGTTAATATTACATAGATGTCAACATATCACGGGGTCCAGAATCGCAGTTACCAAGTTAATATTACATAGATGTCAACATATCACGGGGTCCAGAATCACAGTTACTAGTACCAAGTTAATACAACAACTTTTTAATCTCAACATATCACGGGGCCAAGAATCGCAGTTAGGGCAAGATAAAATAGTCGTGTTTCATGTTTCCTGCTAAAAAAACACGAAGGTAGGTCGATTTTCTTTCTTTTTTTTTCTTTTTTTTTTACTACACGAAGGTAGAAATTACAACCAGAAAACATAATTCTAAACTCTGATTTTGAGTTCCTCAAGGATGTATACATTAATATATTTAATTTAACTTTGCTCAAATATTGACTTTGAACTCATCACATGAAGATGGGAAAGAAACGTCACAGAGCAGAACAAACATGCATTTCTTTGGAATATTGTTTCAATAAAAAATGCAACGTACATAAAAGTACACACAGCTCTCTATGTTGCTATTGTAAAACTGAAAGTATTAGATATGTTAAACAAGTGGATTGAAGCACATTAATTTCATTCCTCATAAAAATCATTTCCATTAAAAAAACAACTAAAACAATGATACATGATATAACTTTCTGATCAATTCATGATTTCTCGTAATAGCATGATATTAAACATAATAACATGACAACACCAAATATAAATTTCCATAAATAAGGATTTCACTCAGGGCCACCATGGAGTGGCATAGAATACTATTTTTAATAGAGGAAGGTATGAGACAAGAAAGCAGAAAATCATCTACATTGTAAAACATACAATGAAATAAAAAATACTTTTTTTTTACTTTTAATATTTTAATTTTATAAACATTCGTCGAAGCCGAAGAATACATTTGTGACTTTTTTTTAGTGTGTTCTTAGGAATAATACATACATAACCGGTGACAGAAATGTTGTAGCCTTTATATTCATAAGGATGAACCTCCCCGATAATATCGGCCATCAATTTGTCAGTAGAAATACAGCTAATACAACTCCAGGCCTCTTCGTGGTCGCTTATAGCGACCTCGAAGGCCAGAAGCCTTGTTGCGGCAATCATTGCCGGGTAAAAACAAACGTAAACATCCGAGATACACCAATCGCAGTTTTTCCGTCGGACTATAGCATTGACGAATACAGAACGAAAACAATATCGTCAGCATCGCGTCACAAGAGATCATCCAGATTTTATTGCTTTTCTTTTTTTGAAACAGGGAAAAAAGGTTAAGGTCGGGACAAAATATAGGGTCGGTCGGGAACCTGAAACACGACTATTTTATTTCTTGGCCTTACGAAGTCGATATAACATAGATGTCAACATATCACGGGGTTCAGCATCGCAGTTACCAAGTTAATATGACATAGATGTCAACATATCACGGGGTCCAGAATCGCAGTCACCAAATTAATATAAAATAGATGTCAACCTATCACGGGGCACAGAATCGCAGTTACCAAGTTAGTATAACATACATGTCAACATATCAAGGGGTCCAGAATTGCAGTTACTAAATTAATATAAAATAGATGTCAACATATCACGAGGTCCAGAGTCGCAGTTACCAAGTTAATATAACATAGATGTCAGCATATCACGGGGTCCAGAATCGCAGTTACCAAGTTAATATAACATAGATGTCAAAATATCACGGGGTCCAGAGTCGCAGTTACCAAGTTAATATAACATAGATGTCAGCATATCACGGGGTCAGGAATCGCACTTACCAAGTTAGTATAACATAGATGTCAACATATCACGGGGTCCAGAGTCGCAGTTACCAAGTTAATATAACATAGATGTCAACATATCACGGGGTCCAGAGTCGCAGTTACCAAGCTAATATAACATAGATGTCAACATATCACGGGTCCAGAGTCGCAGTTACCAAGCTAATATAACATAGATGTCAACATATCACGGGTCCAGAGTCGCAGTTACCAAGTTAATATAACACAGATGTCAACATTTCAAGGGGTCCAGAATCGCAGTTACCAAGTTAGTATAACATAGATGTCAACATATCACGGGGTCCAGAGTCGCAGTTACCAAGCTAATATAACATAGATGTCAACATATCACGGGGTTCAGAATCGCAGTCACCAAGTTAATATAACATAGATGTCAACATATCACGGGGTCCAGAGTCGCATTTACCAAGTTAATATAACTTAGATGTCAACATATCCCGGGGTCCAGAGTCGCAGTTACCAAGCTAATATAACATAGATGTCAACATATCACGGGGTTCAGAATCGCAGTCACCAAGTTAATATAACATAGGTGTCAACATATCACGAGGTCCAGAGTCGCATTTACCAAGTTAATATAACATAGATGTCAACATATCACGAGGTCCAGAGTCGCAGTTACCAAGTTAATATAACACAGATGTCAACATATCACGGGGTCCAGAGTCGCAATTACCAAGTTAATATAACACAGATGTCAACATATCACGGGGTTCAGAGTCGCAGTTACCAAGTTAATACAACATAGATGTCAACATATCACGGGGTCCAGAGTCGCAGTTACCAAGTTAATATAACATAGATGTCGACATATCACGAGGTCCAGAATCGCAGTTACCAAGTTAATATAACACAGATGTCAACATATCACGGGGTCCAGAGTCGCAGTTACCAAGTTAATATAACATAGATGTCAACATATCACGAGGTCCAGAGTCGCAGTTACCAATTTAATATTACTTAGATGTCAACATATCACGGAGTCCAGAGTCGCATTTACCAAGTTAATATAACATAGATGTCAACATATCACGGGGTCTAGAGTCGCAGTTACCAAGTTAATATAACACAGATGTCAACACATCACGGGGTCCAGAGTCGCAGTTACCAAGTTAATATAACATAGATGTCAACATATCACGAGGTCCAGAGTCGCAGTTACCAATTTAATATAACTTAGATGTCAACATATCACGGAGTCCAGAGTCGCATTTACCAAGTTAATATAACATAGATGTCAACATATCACGAGGTCCAGAGTCGCAGTTACCAAGTTAATATAACACAGATGTCAACATATCACGAGGTCCAGAGTCTCAGTTACCAAGTTAATATAACATAGATGTCAACATATCACGAGGTCCAGAGTCGCAGTTACCAAGATAATATAACGTAGATGTCAACATATCACGGGGTCCAGAATCGCAGTTACCAAGTTAATATAACATAGATGTCAACATATCACGGGGTCCAGAGTCGCAGTCACCAAGTTAATATAACATAGATGTCAACATATCACGAGGTCCAGAGTCGCAGTTACCAAGTTAATATAACATAGATGTCAACATATCACGAGGTCCAGAGTCGCAGTTACCAAGTTAATATAACTTAGATGTCAACATATCGGTCCAGAATCGCAGTTACCAAGTTAATATAACATAGATGTCAACATATCACGAGGTCCAGAGTCGCAGTTACCAAGTTAATATAACATAGATGTCAACATATCACGAGGTCCAGAGTCGCAGTCACCAAGTTAATATAACATAGATGTCGACATATCACGAGGTCCAGAATCGCAGTTACCAAGTTAATATAACACAGATGTCAACATATCACGGGGTCCAGAGTCGCAGTTACCAAGTTAATATAACTTAGATGTCAACATATCACGGGGTCCAGAGTCGCAGTTACCAAGTTAATATAACATAGATGTCGACATATCACGAGGTCCAGAATCGCAGTTACCAAGTTAATATAACACAGATGTCAACATATCACGGGGTCCAGAGTCGCAGTTACCAAGTTAATATAACTTAGATGTCAACATATCACGGGGTCCAGAGTCGCAGTTACCAAGTTAATATAACATAGATGTCAACATATCACGGGGTCCAGAGTCGCAGTTACCAAGCTAATATAACATAGATGTCAACATATCACGGGTCCAGAGTCGCAGTTACCAAGCTAATATAACATAGATGTCAACATATCACGGGTCCAGAGTCGCAGTTACCAAGTTAATATAACACAGATGTCAACATTTCAAGGGGTCCAGAATCGCAGTTACCAAGTTAGTATAACATAGATGTCAACATATCACGGGGTCCAGAGTCGCAGTTACCAAGCTAATATAACATAGATGTCAACATATCACGGGGTTCAGAATCGCAGTCACCAAGTTAATATAACATAGATGTCAACATATCACGGGGTCCAGAGTCGCATTTACCAAGTTAATATAACTTAGATGTCAACATATCCCGGGGTCCAGAGTCGCAGTTACCAAGCTAATATAACATAGATGTCAACATATCACGGGGTTCAGAATCGCAGTCACCAAGTTAATATAACATAGGTGTCAACATATCACGAGGTCCAGAGTCGCATTTACCAAGTTAATATAACATAGATGTCAACATATCACGAGGTCCAGAGTCGCAGTTACCAAGTTAATATAACACAGATGTCAACATATCACGGGGTCCAGAGTCGCAATTACCAAGTTAATATAACACAGATGTCAACATATCACGGGGTTCAGAGTCGCAGTTACCAAGTTAATACAACATAGATGTCAACATATCACGGGGTCCAGAGTCGCAGTTACCAAGTTAATATAACATAGATGTCGACATATCACGAGGTCCAGAATCGCAGTTACCAAGTTAATATAACACAGATGTCAACATATCACGGGGTCCAGAGTCGCAGTTACCAAGTTAATATAACATAGATGTCAACATATCACGAGGTCCAGAGTCGCAGTTACCAATTTAATATTACTTAGATGTCAACATATCACGGAGTCCAGAGTCGCATTTACCAAGTTAATATAACATAGATGTCAACATATCACGGGGTCTAGAGTCGCAGTTACCAAGTTAATATAACACAGATGTCAACACATCACGGGGTCCAGAGTCGCAGTTACCAAGTTAATATAACATAGATGTCAACATATCACGAGGTCCAGAGTCGCAGTTACCAATTTAATATAACTTAGATGTCAACATATCACGGAGTCCAGAGTCGCATTTACCAAGTTAATATAACATAGATGTCAACATATCACGAGGTCCAGAGTCGCAGTTACCAAGTTAATATAACACAGATGTCAACATATCACGAGGTCCAGAGTCTCAGTTACCAAGTTAATATAACATAGATGTCAACATATCACGAGGTCCAGAGTCGCAGTTACCAAGATAATATAACGTAGATGTCAACATATCACGGGGTCCAGAATCGCAGTTACCAAGTTAATATAACATAGATGTCAACATATCACGGGGTCCAGAGTCGCAG
This sequence comes from Cyrtodaria siliqua, assembly GCA_037043455.1. Lineage (NCBI taxonomy): Eukaryota > Metazoa > Mollusca > Bivalvia > Adapedonta > Hiatellidae > Cyrtodaria > Cyrtodaria siliqua. The sequence goes on from JAWPHD010012329.1 coordinate 15,131, forward strand.
TCACCAAGTTAATATAACATAGATGTCAACATATCACGAGGTCCAGAGTCGCAGTTACCAAGTTAATATAACATAGATGTCAACATATCACGAGGTCCAGAGTCGCAGTTACCAAGTTAATATAACTTAGATGTCAACATATCGGTCCAGAATCGCAGTTACCAAGTTAATATAACATAGATGTCAACATATCACGAGGTCCAGAGTCGCAGTTACCAAGTTAATATAACATAGATGTCAACATATCACGAGGTCCAGAGTCGCAGTCACCAAGTTAATAACTTAGATGTCAACATATCACGGGGTCCAGAGTCGCAGTTACCAAGTTAATATAACTTAGATGTCAACATATCACGGGGTCCAGAATCGCAGTTACCAAGTTAATATAACATAGATGTCAACATATCACGGGGTCCAGAATCGCAGTTACCAAGTTAATATAACATAGATGTCAACATATCACGGGGTCCAGAGTCGCATTTACCAAATTAATATAACATAGATGTCAACATATCACGGGGTCCAGAGTCGCAGTTACCAATGTCAACATATCACGGGGTCCAGAATCGCAGTTACCAAATTAATATAACATAGATGTCAACATATCACGGGGTCCAGAGTCGCAGTTACCAAGTTAATATAACATAGATGTCGACATATCACGGGGTCCAGAATCGCAGTTACCAAGTTAATATAACATAGATGTCAACATATCACGGGGTCCAGAGTCGCAGTTACCAAGTTAATATAACTTAGATGTCAACATATCACGGGGTCCAGAATCGCAGTTACCAAGTTAATATAACATAGATGTCAACATATCACGGGGTCCAGAGTCGCAGTTACCAAGTTAATATAACTTAGATGTCAACATATCACGCGGTCAAGAGTCGCAGTTACCAAGTTAATATAACTTAGATGTCAACATATCACGCGGTCAAGAGTCGCAGTTACCAAGTTAATATAACATATATTAGATGTCAACAGAAACAGCATTCAAATACTATGTGTTTGCCATTATTATTTAGTGTTCTGAATTGTAGGATGCTGGTACAATACAGTGTTTAACTAACCTATAGCGTGTGTAGTTTGTGTGTTGAGTTTCTGGTTTGTTTTAGGTGAATTAACATCGTCGCCTTTTCCACCAGCCTGTTCTTGGTGAAAAGCTTTCTCGCTGCTCCAAGCTTTACTGTTGCACGTGGCATAGTTTGTTGTGACTGTACGTTCATCGTTGCACGTGGCATAGTTTGTTTTGACTGTACTTTCATCATTGCACGTGGCATATTTTGTGATGGCGGTCTTACTTCCACATGCATTTCCTTGCTCCGCTCCTCGTCTGTGGATAGAGTGATTGCAATGGTGCGGCGATTTTTTTTTTTTTTAAAAAAACATGCAAAAAACAAATACATTAATCTGACACTATTAATGTAGTCGACATAAAAACGGTATTGATAACCTTTCACAAGTATGTTTATGTGTTATTAGTAGAACTAGCAAAAAATTAGTAGAACTAGCAAAAAAATACACAACGTATGTTACCATTCCTGGCATGCAGGTGCATTCTGGGCAATAATGGAATTGCGTGTATTATTGTTGATCAAGCAAGCGTGTTAAGAAATAAGCATTTTTTTTATTTTATTTTTTTTATTATTATTATTTTTGCTTTTTTTGTGGGGAGCGGGTTGGGTGGTGGGGGTGGGAGGGGGTGGGGGGGAGCTTTTTTATTATCGTAGGCTAAGCACAAGTGCGGAAGTTGATCTTTAAAACGTTTGATTAGTCTTAGTCACCTGTATTTGGGTCTCTTATGTTCACGCCTGCTAAACACACTCATGGTACAGCTGTACGTTTCTGACAGCGTGTCGTTTTAAAACTGTGTTTGATTCGAGCACAATATAAACGATTCTCAAACAGACAACTCACCACTCAGCCGGTTGTCATGGAATTTCTGTTAAATTGCAAGGCATTAAAAAGGAACCTACTATGTATTTATAGTGTTGATGAAATTATTTATATAAGAAACCATTCAATTTCTTACCTAGACACTGCATTGTATGGCTGCACTAATTCTTTACCGGATGCTCACTGTACAGACAGCTGTAACACGAGTGCGTTTAGCAGGCGTTATATTGGTATATGAATCACTTACTTGTGTATTTGTCCCCACTTCCTGAGGAGTCTGTGGGTTAAGTCCTGAGTATTCTTCATCATGTCGACATAGCGCGGCTGATCCATGCACGAATCTTTGAGTGACTCATTCGTCATTCCCATACTCTCGTCCGTCTTTTCAATACCATCGCTCGTATTGCCCATACTTTCGCTCGTCTTGCCCAAACTCTCGCTCGTCTTGCCCATACTCTCGTCCGTCTTGTCAATACTATCGCCCGTCTTGCCCATACTCTCGTCCGTCTTGTCAATACTATCGCCCGTCTTGCCCATACTCTCGCCCGTCTTGTCCATACTCTCGCCCGTCTTGTCCATACTCTCGGAATTGTTGGTAACTACATGATGCATCTCCTCGCTCCAGAACGCATCATCCGTACCACATTTCATGTTCAACTCCCCAGATCTTGTTTGTATGGAAAGAAATCGTATTACACGGTGTTAGATTACCTTAAAGGTAGATATAAAAATCGATCAGGAAAAGTAGTTCACCACAAACACATAGAAGCCGATGAGACAACGATGCAGGCTCGGTTCATGGACAGTAATATATAATGAGAAATAGTAGTTAATTGCGTCCCTTGATAACTTGGTTAACCTCAGTTGTCTCCCCTACTTCGTGGATGGAAGGCATATTGTTGTTGTGCTGTCTGTCTTGTCTTTTGTCTGTCTGTCTGTCTGTCCGTCGTCTGCCTGTATGTCACAAACTTTATCCGCACTAGATCTCCTGAACCCCTGGCAGATTGCAACGACACTTTGCAGGGATGTTCGGTACCAAGCCTAGATGTGCATTTCGTCGCCATGTTGCGGTTGAATGCTTTTTGGTGGAGTTATTGCCCTCTAAAAGTTTGAATAAACAAACTTTGTCCGTAATAGTCCTCCTGAACCCCTGGCCAGATGTCAACGAAAGATGGCAAGGATGATCAGTATCGTCGCCGTGTTCCGGTTGAATGGTTTTTGGCGGAGTTATGGCCCCTTAAACGCTTTAGTACACAAACTTTGTCCGGATTAGTGCTCCTGAACCCCTGGCCAGATTCCGATGAAACTTTGCAAGGATGAACGGTACTAAGCCTAGTTGTGCATATCGTCGCCGTGTTCCGGTTGAATACTATTTGGCAGAGTTATTACCCTTTAAAAGTTTTAATACACAAACGTTGTCCGGACTAGATCTCCTGAACCCCTGGCCGGATTTCAACAAAACTTGGCAAGGATGATAAGTACTAAACCTAGGTGTGCTTATCGTCGCCGTGTTCTGGTGGCCTGATTTTTGGTGGAGTTGTGGCCCTTAAAAGAATTTAGTACACACCTGTGTCCGGACCGGGCCTGATTTCAACGAAACTTTGCAGGGTTGATCGGTCCCATGCCTAGTTGTGCATATCGTCGCCGTGTTCCGGTTGAATGATATTTAGCGGAGTTATGGCCTTTAAAGTTTTAATACACAATCGTTGTCCGGACTAGTTCTCCCACTGGACAGATTTCAAAGAAACTTTGCAAAGATATTGGCATGGATGATTAGTACCAAGCATCGTTGGTATATCGTTGCCGTGTTCCGGTTGAATGATTTGTGGCGGAGTTATGGCCCTTTAAAGATTTTACACTCCACTGCACATGACCATTTAATACTCCGCAGCGCATGTCCGTTTTAAAATCCACTGCGCATGGCCATTTAACATTCCACAGCGCATGCCCGTTTTACACCCCACAGCGCATGAAAATTCAACACTCCACAGCGCATGTTCTATTTTCAAATTCTTCAGATTATCTGGTCATATACCACTATTGATTTGGGGCTTCTGATTGGTTGAAAAAAGTATGGGTCTATGAGGGCATATAGTCAGAGTGTAAGGTAGATAATGATTGGATTAAATTATCCAAATCATAACAAATCCCCATAAAACATTTAAAAAATATATTTCCAACATAAAACTTGTTCATTTAGGATATTTTGACTGAAATGTGCATGTTTATGGGTACAGTTGCATAGAGAGTATATCTGCAAAAAGTAAAATGTCTTTACTGCCATTCTGTGGGTGCTCACCTTCAGTGCAATATTAGAGGCTGAAAGCATTACAATACTCCCAATGCTGGTAATTTTTTAGTGTCTCTAAGATAGTTCTTTAAAAAAGTTAAGTTTTATCATCCGTTCTGATATAGGAATAGGGGTTGTAGGTCAAAAGGATATAAGGCCTATGGGAAATGCAATAGTGTTATATGACCATCGATACTGCCCGAGGTTCAGGTTTATTGATTGCTTGATGTAAAAATACGACTGCACGACGCATGAAAAAGAAAGGGTCCAGTATTTTAGATGTTTTGCAATGGAACTTACGGCAATATAGACTCATTAAATGCTGAACTGTTAGACACCTAATTCAAGAAGACACCTAATTCAAGAAGAATTGAATTGAATTATTTTTGAAAGCCTCAAACATTGTCTACGTCCCCACCGCCCCCATCCCAAAGAAAAAGGAATGCTACATATCGTTCCGGTAACCGTGCCCTACCTTTACTGTCGATCCTATGGTTATATAAAGTGCTCGGATGCAATGGAACACCCGCTGTACGTCCTCATCCGACGGTCGAGGTTAAGGAACATGACTTGCAAGGCATAAAAACACGCCAAAGAAGAAAGTTTAAAAAATCAATTATATTCACATACCGAAATTCTGTCTTTGTGTCGGCTGCATTTGCCAACTTGGAGAAGCAATCAGTTGAAGTACTGGCTCCTATTTTCAAACAAATTTTGTTCATTTGGCTTTTTATATCCAGGGAACCAAGATTTACGCGCTGTGACGTCATGGATATATCACGATACCCATACTGCCCTGTTCCGCCAATTATCCTTTGAAATTAAAATGGATAATATTTTTAACTATATACATGCTATAACGTTAATACAATTAAACTAAGGCGTGTTGTATGCAACTTTCATATTTAACCTTCATAATTGAATGTACAGTTAATCAAAAAAATTCTCACACTTTACCTTGTGGACGTGTTTATAAATGTATATCCAATTATTGGAAAATTGATAGTTTTCAAAATATTGTTGGTACATTAGTGTTGTCTGTCCCTTTAATGTGTTATTTTCTCCCTAAAGTAGAATAAACTAACACCAAACTCCGTGACCAAACTAGCCACATGCCTGCTACTTCCGACATCAAACAAAATCAATAGTACTGTTAAAGGCGCACACGGCAATTTTGATTTTTTAAAAACTCACGGCGCACGTTCGTTTTTCTACATAACATGAATTTGTACAATCATTAATATTAATTATAAGAACAGTGTAGCGCAATTGTTTTTGCATATTATAACGACTGATTACATTGCATGTATAATATATTAACACATTTGGTAGAATAACGAAGAAAATGGAAATCTCAAACTTTAGTGATATGCAAGCAGTTTTAAAGGCAAACTGAGACAAGATTAATAAATCGAGGTGCTAAATTTAATGCTTGATATAAAACTCAAGATTGCCGTGTGTCCCTGTAAATTGTGCTGCCGCTTCCTGAAACCACAGCTGTCAAGGCCCCGTGAGACCATAGCTGTCAAGGCCCCGTGAGACCACAGCTGTTAAGGCCCCGTGAGACCACGGCTGTCAAGGCCCTGTGAGACCACAGCTGTCAAGGCCCGTGAGACCATAGCTGTCAGTGCCCGTGAGACCACAGCTGTCAAGGCCCCGTGAGACCACAGCTGTCAATGTCCCGTGAGACCACAGCTGTCAAGGCCCCGTGAGACCACAGCTGTCAAGGCCCGTGAGACCACAGCTGTCAAGGCCCCGAGAGAGCATAGCTATCAAGGCCCGTGCGACCATAGCTGTCAAGGCCCCCGTGATACCACAGCTGTCAAGGCCCCGTGAGACCATAGCTGTCAAGGCCCCGTAGAAGCCAGGTGTGAGATGGGTGCCAAGGGGCGGTTTCCACTTGGTTATGGGGTCAGTGGGTTGAAGCCCGCTATTTTAGTCCGAGACGGTCTTTGGTTGAATTTCATGAATTTAAGCATAGAGGTATTCTTGCAATAGTATTCATATGATCATATATTGTAAATGCATTCATTTGTCATACAATATAGGGAATCGATACGAAAATCCTGATTAAACGTTAGACATGCAAAATTTTATCGATTTTCGGTATAAAATATGCAAACTTTTATTTAAAAAACTACAGACAAAAAAAACACATTTTGGTCACATTCTCAGAATGGTGAGACTTGACAGATATGTGAGACGCGTAATTAGGAGTTGAGTTTAAAGGGACACATGGAAAACTTGAAGTGTTTATCAAGCACAGAAATCAGCGTCATATTTTATTTACTCAGTAGCATTTTGACTTTAAACCAGCTTGCATATAATTAAAATTAAATTTTGGTTCATTTATTTCGTCTTATTCTACCATATGTTTATCTGTCTTACGGGTAGATAGATAGATTCTTTATTTCCTCAAATGTACAGGAGAGCATATACATATAATTGTAACATATAATACAAATTCAAAATTTAACATTAGCGAACGTTAACGTATATATATATATATAATGGATCAAGACTATATAGATACAGCAATACATGTCGATTAATGATTATTTTACAATTGAACTAAAGATGAGTACAGAATTTAAAATAAATACTATTTATATGAATCATATTTTGCTATGTATTACCATATGCAAGACTCTTGCCGAAACGAAACACAAGAAGACAAAATGGTGCAATATACTCAGCTTAAATTAGTATAATAACCCTATATATTAACATGTACCATATTTATGACTCTTGCCGAAACGAAACTCAAGATGTGAAAATGGTACAGTTTACTCAGCTTAAATTAGTTCATGCCTACTCTCATAACTAATAATATAGACTTATTAAACATAGTAGGAACCACTATTGAAAATATTATTTCATTTTCTATAATAAAATACATTAAATCTAAAGTACTTATGTAGTAATGTATATCTACACAAAATAAATGCACAAAGAATATTCCCAGCATTCAAAACGGAGTCGTAATATCGTCAGCTGCCTGCTGGCATTACTGAAAAAGACACTTAACCATTATGTATTTTAAATACACTTATAGTAATTAATTACACCTTCGTGACAATAATCTGCATTACTATGTATAATTAAAAATAGTATGAACCATTTTTACAATAATAGCCAACATGTTATCAGTTTCAGATTCAATTGTCGAAAAGTGTTTGAATCCTGATAATAATATGCATATCTGATCTCGAGGACCTTTAAGAATAAACTCTTTGTATAACTTTAATCCAATATTTTGTATTAATGCAATTCACAGTTTTTGTCTCGCGGAGTCGTTAACTGAACAGTAATGCATAATATGTAATAGTAAGTTGTCTACTAACAAATTACACATTCTACACTTTTCAGAGCGACTAAAAGAGAGAAAAAATCCAAGTATTAATATTACAGTATAGCAATGTTTCTTTAAATCAGGTCTTTCCCTGCTTAATTTCCAAATATCACTTTGTTCCAAATTGTTAAATAAACAATAGCATGGTATTTGATTTAACTTAAGGCCTATTCGTGAGAGCCTTTGGTTTGATTCCAGATCGCACACCTTAGTTTTCAAAATTTGTTTCAGTGAGTACTTTGACGGAATATTCGACGTTGCTACAAAACTCTCTAGTAAATAAAATATGTTATATTTTTTAAGCAGTCTATGTATATCTGGAATATAACCTAACACTTGGTTGTCATTATTCAAAAAACTCATCAACCTATTTACAAATATCTGCTTCGCGAGGTATTTATTTGGTAATCTACACAATTGACCAAAAAATTGTATTTTTTTAAAGTCAATTACGGTTTCAATTGGCGACTTAAAGCTATATCAGTGCTTGTATATGTAGGCAGATTTTGGATATATTTGATACAGAATCTGTGTGACCTCTCCAATTCTAATACATTGGAAGGAAGCGAATTCCACAGTTCACAGCCATACAGCGCTTTTGATAACACGATTGTGTTTTAGATTGCCAAGGATGTTGACGGAATGAGCCCATGCGGGTGAATTCCGCTATTTATCAGACTTAAAAAGGTACCTCTTAATGTTGTATTGGACTCATGAATAGAGTCGTTTATGTCCATATATGTATCTATACGAATACCAAGATGAGTATAGAATTGGACTTCATTTATTATTTGGTTAGCACCAAGAGTTCATTGCCTGGTGTTACGATCAAATTCTTTTGTGTTTCATTAAATACTATCACTGCACATTTTTTAATATTGTAATCAAAGCGGCATTTCATAGCATATTTAAAGCACATATCAAACATCTTATTTAACCCATTTTTAGATAATGATATGAGGACCATATCATCAGCAACAGTAGGGGATCCTGCATTTAAGTTATACATACAAAAACCAAGTCCACTGTTTTCTAACTCTTTGATTAGCCCATCTATGAAGAGAAGGGACGCCGTGAGTTTTTAAAAAAAAAAAAAGATTGCCGTGTGTCCCTTTAATGGGACTGATACTTACCTTGGTAGGACCTGGATCCCTGTGTTTATGTACTTCTGTTTAAGCACCTTCTTAGTGTGCCGTTTCCGGCCTGAGTGCGAGCCCATGTTCGTCCGGCCTGAGTGCGACCCGATGTTCGTTCGGTCCATGCTTTGGTGATTGTCTAATAGTGCACTTTGGTTCACGTTAGACAGAACGTCTTCCCACTGGTTCACGTTAGACAGAAAGTCTTCCCCCTTGCTGGTGTTGTGATATAGTGACATGCTATGTTATATATTGTGGATAAAGAATGGTACGTGTACGGAAATAAATAATAATTTAGTTAAAATACATATAAAATATTACCACATTACAATTAACACATTACTTTATTATTACATTGTATTTCATTAAAGGGGGCGTCCGTGGCTTGTGGTTAGAGTCTCTGACTTCAAAACACTTGCCCCTCATCGCTGTGGGCTCGATCACTTATGGGCCTAGGAATCTTTATGTGTGGGAGCTATCCAGCTGGCTTGCAGAACGTCTGTGGTTCTACTCAGGTGCCCGCACGTGCACGAAAATTGCGCGGAGGGGCACCTGGGGTCTTCTTCCACCAGTAGATGCTGGAAAGTCGCCATATGACCTTGGCTGTCGGTGCGACTATAAAATCCAATCCCAATTTCATTAAAGGTGCATACAAAGACGTCAGTCATTCAGAGTTCTGATTAAAACTACAGAACCCAGACGTTAACTGGTATTAACTCATAAATATGAATGAGTCACGGGCGTAGTTTCAGTTAAATGGACACGCTAACATGTATACAAGTGCGTTAATTATCTCTTATTTTCTCTTCAACACATGCAATTACCACTTAAACCCCGATATTTGTTAATACTTCGTAGCACTTCCAACACTAAACACATACAAACAAGCGCACACGCACGCACAAACGTATTTTCTTAAACTCATCGAAGGACTTGTCAGGTTTGAAATTCTTCTTTAAGTATTTCGAGAATCAATCAAAATTCGGTCGTGGCTGGGATAAAAAGCACGATCCATAGAATACTAAACCGAGGAGCCAACTATTTCACCACGGTCCCATATTTGGATGTCCTGCATTAAATGTTTTGTTTGGTATTTTACGTCATTTTCAACATATGTCAGGTCGATTTTTTTGTGGTGGAGGCAGACCACACACTTTTTCTGGGTAGAACCAGTACTGTACACCTCCCGCCATCCGTAAGAATCGACACTTCCTCACTTGCATGTTGAGCTCCCAGTGGGATTCGAAACCGCAGTGGTGAGATGCGAGAAGGTTAACAACGTGATCTCTTATATAACTGAAATCTCCATGAGATGGTAAATATGAAATTACGACAAAAAAATGACACGCCTAGACAGTATTAACGTGTCGTTTTCAAACCAGGTATCCATCTTTATGGATGCAAAAACTACCTTTATTTCAGGTATCCATCTTTATGGATGCAAAAACTACCTTTATTTTGATTTTAGACCCACGTGTCAAAACTGAAGATGGTCGCCATGCGAAATGCTTTTTAAAACGTGTCCGAACCGTTATGGTTACAATCGTTAACGTATTATTTTCAAACTTGGTATGCATTCATATAAATGACAAATCTCGCCTAAGTTCAGTTTGAGATCCATTCGTCACAACTGTAATGTATCATTGTCAAACTCCATATGCATCTTTATACATATAAAACCGCACGAAGTTCGATTTTTGAGATCCGCAAATGGTCGCCACACAAAATATAATTTCTTTTGTTTGCAGGTTTCCGGGCATTTGTGCCTCAATAACGGACGCAATCATTTTCCAACTGGGTATGTATGTAACCTTATTACAAAACTTCTACTAAGTTTGATTTCGAGACAAATTGTGTTGAAATAGGCATCGGTGTTGTAAGCAATATCATGTCTAGTGCATTATCTCGTGCATTATCTCATTCACTATTGTCGGGCCCTACGTGGTGTAGGGGTTAACGACGTTGCATTATAAACGTCTCGTCTCTCACCGCTGTGTGTTTGAAACTCAAATTATAAGTGAGAAAGTATCGATTCCTACAGATGGCGGAAGGTATACAGTACTGGTTCTACCCACGAATAATGTGGTGGGCTGCCTCTACCAGTTAAATAAAAAAAAATCATTTCAAATGTTTATATATTTTGCGATGCATTGTTTACCATATTTTCGACCGGATGCCTTTTATTACGAAATAAAAGTTCTTGCATCTTAAAAAGTTGAAACCTTGTTCTGCACGTGTCATCTGTAATGAAACATTATAAAGAAATAAGCACGTCAATCTGCTCTGTGTTTTTGTAATGGTATTTAGCGAGTGTTGGCAGAGAGTTATTGGAACGTTGTCTTAGTTCATCTAACTTGAGAAATAAGAGTTTCTGTCAATGTAGTATTTTGCTGTTTAATGACTTACCATAGTAAGCTGGAATGTTGCGTTTCATCTGTGGGAGAGTTGTTTAATTCCGTCGATACACGTCCTGCAAGCGGAAAAAATGTCATTGCGGTCTGTTTTTACGTTAGCCTATAGATATTGTATCGTCGTTTAGGGACCAGTCAATATTTATCGGGGGTTTGGGACTGGTGCACAATGGCATGGGACAGGTACTATTTTTGTCTCGACAAAACCATGGGGCGATGCCTTTTTTCCCGTTTGCTTTCAAATCCGTTTGTTTTTGGGCCAAAATTTTCAACAATACAAATACTGAAGCAGTGATCTTAAACCATAAAACGGGGCTTATGGACCAGGCAATATTTATCTGGGCGTTTGGACCGGGGCAAAATGGCATGAAATATGTACTTTTTTTGTCGCTACAAACTATGGGACGATACCTTTTTTACGTTTGCTTGCCATGGGACGTACAGTTTTTTATATAACGTTTTATATTTGCACCGGTCCCATCCCCCCGAAAAATATTGCCTTGTCCCTTAACGCTCCTCTAATATCGGCATGATCAGATACTCAGGCAAAAAAAGGTGTGAGGTGTCACCTACCGGTACTTCTTTCTCTTAGGATGAGTTCGGTCGGGTTTCTTGTCTAAACTGGTTTTACGTAACATTGTATATTGGCAAAAATGACGGCGAACCACGAAATCCAAGATGGCGTACAAGACGGTCGCCGTTTTTATTTAAACATTGAGATATAGTGATATATAATAGCATACTTAATTATACTGAAGAATGCATAAACAGGAACCGGTCAAAATGGCCTAATTATTCCAGAAGAGAAGTGTAGAATATAGCAACAGGGTATAGAGAACAAGTTAAAAGTTGATAATTTCACTTACCGCCTTTTACCAAGGACCGTTCCTTTTTAGTTGCCTTATGCTCCCGTATTGGAGACAAAAATGGCGTTCGTAAGATCCGCGGGCCTGGCAACATGGCTGATCCCTTTATACTAGACAACCTGCAATAAGGTTAAACGTTCATTGTCGTCTTATCTTTTCGACAAGCGTTACAATGCATGTTAAATTATACACACGTTGAATAACCTGAAGACCATACTCCTCTGGTAGGCTACTACAGAAACACAAACAAAATGCCCGTCGAAACATAAGTCCCCTTCAATATACACAGGGGTTAGAAAGGATAGAAAAGTATATATTAATATATTCGAATAATGCGATAATACGATATGTTGAATATCTCAATACCTATGTTATGTTATACATATTCATCTGTTTGTTGTTTCCATGCCCTATTATTTTTATTTCTGACGTCACGAGGTTGCTAGGGATATGACGTCGCGTTGTGATATACATGTTTGTATTTCAAAAATGGAGAGTCGCCCCTTGTGACTTTAATTTGCCACTTATAAAGGAGTGTAATGCTTATGGACTTGGAGATTGCCGGTTATACGGTGTGAATAAGATGACGTTCACGTTCACGTTTTTTAACCATAAGCCCATAAACTTTACACAAAAAGCCCAATTTACATACTTTCAAGCCAAAACTCGCCCCTTTGCACATAGATCTGTTGTTTGTTCACGATACCGATTAAATATATAACCATTGGAGAGCACATGTGTGAAATTTCCCTGAAATCCGCTGAAAATCGGCATTGTATTACCGGAGTTACGGCCTTTTTTGTCAAATTTAAAGTTAAAATAGTCCGCCTGTTTTCAATCAGAGACGTAATAAACGTTCAACCAATTGTTTTGAAACGTTGCTTACCTATGATATCAAGATTCCAAATAGCCCTTTTGTGCTAGACTTTATGTTTTCCGCTGATTTCTTTGCAGTGGGGGCAACCATGTCATATGAACACATTTCTAGTTATTTTTGAGTTTGACTGAGGTAAATTTATAGTCTTGATCATTTTCGATGCTTGACTGTAAATGCAAACGCCCAACCTCCGCGCAGTGATAGTGTAGCCAATAATCCCTGCCACCACACAAATCACGTGACGATAGCTGAGGCCATGTGATAATTTACAAAATGGTGATACACTAGGTAATGCTTTTTACAGCAAACTCTTGCCGTAACCAACAGGCAACCAATTGGCAATAACATCATCACCTTCGAGATGTTGAAAACATTCAGCTTGTTTTGGCTTGGGTGTAATCTCTTTATTAAATTTATGCACAGTTTCTGTAATGTTCTCAAAGGAATGCAAGTTTGTTTACAAGTAACCGGTGTGCGTATAAAATATAGATTAGCTAAAAAAAAAAATATATAAATAAATTATTCTATTACCAACTGACTAATGTTAAATTAATTAATTAACTCACAATGTTCACAAATGCACAAACAAACATTCTGATTTCATGTTAAAATATCCATTGTTCTTAATGGCAATCCCCAACATTCCAATCTGACATTTGTGTATGGGAAGTTCCAAAATCTAATTTTAGTAGCATAATGTGGAGATACAGGGTTTTGTATTCCATTGTAGGAAAATGAAGATACAAGGTATATTATTATTGATAGGTATATAATAAATATATATGTGTTTAGTTCCCAACACTGATACTGCCACCTGTGGTTCAGTCTGCGTGTCTATCACATTCGGCGTAGGATTTGACCTCACACTCTACTTTGGGGAGTCCGTGGCCGAGTGGTTAACGTCTCTGACTTGAAATCACTTGCCCCTCACCGCTGTAGGTTCGATCCCTCAGGGGCCTAGGAATCTTTATGTGAGGAAGCTATCCAGCTGGCTTGCGGAACGTCGGTGGTTCTACCCAGGTGCCCGCCCGTGCACGAAAATTGCCCGGAGGGGCACCTGGGGTCTTCCTCCACCAGTGAAAGCTGGAAAGTCGCCATATGACCTTAGCTGTTGGTGCGACTATAAAATCCAATTCAATCAATCACACTCTAATTTAAAGGTTGCGTCGAAGTTTCCCATTGCTTTATTTAAGTGCACAGACTGCTTCAAATTTCATACAAAATATGCAACTTATCCTGTTTTTATGATTTGTTTATGAGCCGTACAAAACTCATTGAAAATTTCATATATGAGCAATTATCTTCTAGTTCTCAAAACAACAACAACACGTGTGGGTAAATTTTTGACCGCGCGCCGGTGGCTTAGTGGTAGAAGGTCCGCCCTGAAATGCGGAAGATGGTGTGTTCAATCCCCGGCCGGGTCACACCAGAGACTTCATAAAAATGGTACTAGTAGCTCCCTTGTTTGACAGCATATAAAGCGTAGTGTGCTAAGACTGTGCCGTCCGGTTGCAGTATAATGTGATTGGGTGGGTTATCATGTCATCTGTCTACGGTTTGGTAGTTCAGTGCGGCACCATAAAGTTGCGCCACACGCGCACGCATGCACACACGCGCGCGCACACACATGCGCGTGTATTTGATTCTGTCTTTCCAGGAACAAAGATTTTCATCTGATATTACTGCTCCGCTGCTTTCTACCTTTACAACCATGTTATATCACACCGTCGAGAGAAACTGTCCATATATAACACTCTTGATTGTTTTTGTTTTTTGTTGTTTTTTTATTCGCATTTTGAAACACACACACACACACACACACACACACACACACACTTCAATATATATGTACTCCATAATATTTTTAAAAAAAATAGACACATCCTTGGTATCAAATGACATTGGCTAAAACAAAATTTAATTGTTAGACATTGACTGTGTTGTAAGAAAACTCTGGATCGCAATCGGAAGGTTATAAATGTCATCCTTCAGGAATGAATGATGATCAAAACACGTCGCCGACTCTGTTTACTTATGCAGAGTGTGCAAATGTCTTGAACATTATCTAAAATGTCACTAAAATATGTTAATATTCAAAATCTATCATTATAGTGAAAATGTTACAATATTTTAAGCAAATACATCCCGATGTCAACGACTGCCTTATAATTCGGTAAACCGACTTTAGCGCCATCCCGATACGACTGAAACGACTGCCAAATTTCCTTCAGCGGTTACGTGTGGGAGAACGTGTCCCAATCGCCATTGCATCGTTGCGTTCTTTCGAGAAGTGGTGGGCAAATATTTCAAAAAATATTGAAAAGTGGTCACTTCTACATAGACAGGCACAAACACTCCACGAAAAATCCATCACAAGTACATCATATTGTTAAATCAATGTAAGAATTTTGTGTAGATATGTGTGATTTGTTTTCATTAAAAATACATAATTGTGTTTCGCTAAGAAATCTTCAACTTTCTCGACTTTATGGTTTATATCTCTACAACCTCAGGTGTGTGTGCCACCTAATAGTTGAACAGGTGATAGTAATTGAGCAACTAGTTGATTTAGATATTTAGGGTCTAGTGACGAACCATTTGGTAAATATAAAGAGCAGATTTTTATAACGTAACTTTGTGCATTGAAACGTTGATAGCAAAAGCTTGCAAATCCGTTTTCAGTGTAACAGTGCTGTAAGGAATGTAAATGTTTTGATTCACAAGAATCGAAACTCCTCCGATAGCTCTGTTATTTGCATCACACATATGGTTATGTAATGAGTAGTTTTTAAAATATACATTATCACTAGTCTTCGAGAATGTCTCTTGAAGGCAAAATACAATAGGGTTGTCACAATTTATATTTATTTAAAAGAAGACTGTTTTCATCATAATTTGGTTTTAAATCTCGACAGTTCCATTGGATGATTTTATTTGACTTAGAAATTACTGCAGTGGGAGTACGGGTATCAATGGAACCTTGGACCCTGTGGTCCCTGGGCGGTGCAGAACGAGTTGATCGTCGGTGTTCGGCAGTCCCCATCAATCGCAGTTACCAGTGCTATTTAGTGTTATATAGCAACTCATAAGTATTAGTGGTATCAGATTGTTGTTTGTTTGCCAACTCTAACATCCTCTCTTTGGGAGTGTCACAACGGTACCATTGATAAGACCATAGAGAGTGATATGTTTTTTGTTGTGTCTATGGTTAAAATACTGTGAATCATATAGTTGACGATAAGCATGCATTGCAACTTCAATTCCTAGTGAACTTGTCTAAAATATTGTATAAACACATATTTTGCAGTGTTCAAAGGTTACCGCTTTACTTGCTGAAATGACGTTTTCGTAGATCAGTCTACTAAGTGTAGCATGCGGTCATTATTATATGTATATTTAGCAACAAAAGACGGTCATTAGCACCTGTAGCGCAGTTGGTTGATGCGTCGTGTTAATGCCGGGGAATATGTATTGTACTTACTCATTATTCAATACATTCGTCCTTTTATGTTTCGTCCTAAATGAACATTTAATAAAAAAAAAGAAAAAATAAAAAAAATAAAAAAAAATAATAATAATAATAATAATAATGATATGCAGTATTTATATTACATTCTCATTTAATTTATTATTCAATGCAACCTAATTAACAAATTGATATTAGCTGTTTAAATAGTGTTCTCCTGCAAAACGTGTGTGATCGTTGTTTGTGTATGCTTATGTATGATTTGCCATTTGTGACTATTTGAAAACTACTTGTTGTAAATTGTATATACTTATGCATTTCACCTGTGTGAAACTGAGTAATTAATAAATAAAGATGAATTGAATTGAATTGGAAGTGAGGGTTCAATCCTGCCGATTTATTTTTACTTTTTTTTTCTCTTTTTTTTAATTTTCGTTATATGCTTTTCATTATTGCAAATGTTAAGGTAGTTCCTTTACATTTTTTTCACTTATAATTACACATGGTAGCAGGTTTTCAGAATTATATGAAGTTCGACGAAAACATCCAAAGAAACTACGAACAGTTTAAAATCAAAATGTATGGAGATTCATGTCCTGCCCAGTGATAATGTAGTAGATGTGCTATTTCTTTCTGAAGCAAAACTGAACTCTAGTTATCTTGATTCTATTTTTAATATTCCAGGTTATAAATTTGAAAAACGAGACAGAAATGTCTATGGCGTGGGGATTTTTATCCTATATCAGGTCAGATATTTCATTATGACGAAGAAAAGACGTTGAGTCAACATCTTTAGAAAATAGTATATATGAGGTAAATCTTAATAAGACTAAATGGTGCTTTCTGTGTGTTTACAGACCCCCGAATTTAACTAACGAAATCTTCACAAATAACTCAAGTAAAACACTTGACAAATGCCTAACCCATACGACCATTATGCAGTCCTTGGTGTCTTAAATTAAGACCATTTATAATTGAATTATAAATCAGATACCAAAGGCAAACACCTTTTGCATTTTTGTGAAATGTTTAACTTGTCGAATATTATTAAAGAAGCAACTTGTCTTATGAAAAACTGTACACCCTCCCTTTTAGATGTATTTTTAACCAGTCCAAAATCAATGTGTACTTCGCAACTGGAATCAGCGACTGCCAGAACATGATAAGCACAGTGATTAATAACTCTCTGCCCAATATCGAAAAATAAAAGTCTGTTTACGAAGTTTTGGAACACTTGATAGTAATGCTTTTAGCAATGACTTGGAAAACTTAAAACTGGCTGATCCATCGTCTCTAAATAAAGAATTAGTTAACCATGTTTATAACTCTTTAGAATCAGATCTCTCTAAGTTCATTTACGAGCACATACCAGTCAAACAAACATATAAAAATAAGAACAATTACCTTATATGAATAAAACATTAAGGAAAGCCATATATAATAAGAAATGACTTACCACAAACATATGAAAAACAGAAATAATATTACATGGGATGTATACAGAAAAAATAGAATTTTTTTCAACAAATTGAAAAAGAAATGTTTAAACAAATATTTCATGGATAGATGTTTGTGGGGCTGTAAGTCTGCGGAGTTCTCGAAAAACATTGAACCATATATGTCAAAAAAATCTAACTGTACCCAGTCGAAAATTATTATAAATAAACAGGAAAATATTTTGTCTAAAAACGAGGATGTAGCAGAAATGTTCAATGACTTTTTTGTTAATGTAGCTTAAGCTATATGAAAGGATTATATTTTTGACCGGAACAATCATCCAAGTTTAAATAAAGTTTTAGAACAATGCTTTAAACAGGAAAATGTTTACATTAAACCAACAGACCAATCTACTGTCTCTAAAATAAAAGATACATTTAAAGTAAAAAAAAAAGCTACTGGAGTGGACAAAATTTCTGTTAAAATATTAAAGTTAGGTAAAAATGCTCCTGTACCCCATTTCACTAAACTTATAAATACCTCAATCCTAGCAGGGACATTTCCAGAGAGGTTGAAGGAAGCCCAAGTTACCCCTCAGGGCCTCCTCTGGCCATTTTTTTCATTCGCAACCAATTTCGCAAGATGAAAAAAATTGAAGCCAAATTGGGGACATTGGAGCCATAAATGGCTTGAAGATAGCATATAATAAATTATTTTTATGTATTTTTAAATGAAGTATTGGCCATGAATAAAACAGTTAGTAATAATTATAATCATAAAATTATATTTACAAAAATGTTTTACTCAATGTTTTACATAAAAATAAAACTTATTAATCTGGAAATGTTTCAGTTTCGAAATAAATACTGTACATGTATACAAGTACAAAATCTTATCTAGAATTATACTGATCACTGGCTTATTTTATCCTGTCAGTTATAATTAAAGCCTAATGTATACTTGACACCAAATGTGTGTATTTCACAGGGCCTGTATTAAAAAAGAATGACCCCCTTGACAAATCAAATTACAGACGAGTAAGTATTCTGCCAATACCATCAACACATTTTGAAACCGTGCTATCTGTACAGATGAGTGAATTTTTTAACTCAATTGTTAACAAATTTCTATGTGCTTTCAGAAATGGTCATGGATGCCAAACTACTCTTCTAAAGCTAACAGAAGACTGGAAACATGCACTATAATTGACCTATCTAGCTTTCGATTGCCTTCCCCACAATATTCTTTTATGCAAATTAAAATCATATGGTTTATCAGAATTGGCAATTGAGCTGATGTCCAGCTATCTTTCATCTCGAAAACAACAAATCAGGATTGGTAATATTGTCAGCACATGGGTGGAGGTTCCATCCTTGGTCCATTACTCTTCAATGTCTTCATGACTGATATTTTCTATATATATGCGGATGACAATACCCTTTCATTTTGTACACCAACCTATGAAGATCTACGTAACAACTCTCCACCATGAAAGCAATATTCTTATTAACTGGTTTGATTTCAACTGCATGCAAGCAAATCCAGATAAATTTCAGGCAATTGCTGTAGGCAAAAATCTCCGGTATTTCAAATTGGGAACACTTCTATTGAATGAGATGATTCTGTTAAGCTACTGGGTGTAGATATTGACTTTAAATTAAACTTTGATACACATATACAAAACATATTTAAGAAAGCTGCCCAGCAACTCAATGTACTTAAAAGGATAGGCAAACATTTATGCAAATTAAATAGACTTACCATTGTTCATACTTCTATACTGTATAAACTTACCATTGTTCCCAACTGTCAAGGCACTTCTGCTCAGTCAATAATACAAAAAAATAGAAAAAATACAGTAAAGAGCCCTCAGATTTGTCTACAACGACTATAAGCTCGTATCAAGGACTACTAAGCAAAGCTAAACTACCATCGTTACATTACGTAGGACTAAGAACATTGCACTCGAAACGTTTAAAATCATAAATAAAAATACCTCCTCCAAGTTTTATCAGACATAACTGTCAAAAAATATCAAAGATATAATTTCAGATATACAAATATTCTTCAGGTACCTCAAGTAAGAACTTCTCAAATTAATGACTTTAGCCAATTCAAAAATCAGATATCTCATTGGGATGGACAAAAATGCAGATGTGCACCCTGTAAATCACAAAGTAGTTATATATTCTAAATTAATAGTTTAAGTCATACAGGTATTTATAGTCCAAATCGAAATGGTAAACAATTCCAAAGTTCTGTGCCATAGTATTTATAGTTGCTTATAGCGTCTATGTATTATGTCAAAATTAACTGCCCTTATTAATATCTAGGTTGTAATACGATTTTTTAAACATATATTTGTTACATCGATTGCGAAACAAGTTTTTGCAGCTTATATTAATCACTCTCGGTGGCTTTCTGGGTAGAACCAGTACTAATCAACCGCTGGACCACGCACTCCACTATACGATTAAGGTAACTGTCTGTATTATTATGTAGCTGCCATTGTGTTTTGTGTTTCGCCTAAGGTAACTGCCTGTATTATTATGTAGCTGCCATCATGTTTTGTGTTAAGCCTAAGGTAACTGCCTGTATTATTATGTAGCTGCCATCATGTTTTGTGTTAAGCCTAAGGTAACTGCCTGTATTATTATGTAGCTGTCATTATGTTTTGTGTTACGCCTAAGGTAACTGCCTCTATTATTATGTATCTGCCGTCATGTTTTGTCTTAAGCCTAAGGTAACTGCCTGTATTATTATGTAGCTGTCATTATGTTTTGTGTTACGCCTAAGGTAACTGCCTGTATTATTATGTATCTGCCGTCATGTTTTGTGTTAAGCCTAAGGTAACTGCCTGTATTATTATGTAGCTGACATTATGTTTTGTGTTACGCCTTAGGTAACTGCCTGTATTATTTAATATGTAGCTGCCATCATGTTTTGTGTTAAGCCTAATTAAGGTAGGCCTAACTGCCTGTATTATTATGTAGCTGCCATTATGTTTTATGTATTAACTGCTTGTACTATCTTTAGTAATAGTTGCTTTGCTTGTCTGCGGAAAGCCTAAGTCATCTGCTTCCATCTTTCACTGTTGTATTAAGGTAGTTGCATGTCTGTCATATATCCATGTAGACTTTCCTTATTAGCTGCATTCCGATTTGTTCCGCAAGATGAAGTTCCTTACATGGTCCTTACACCACTTTCTACATTGACAACAAATTAACACCCGTGACTTGATCTATTAGTATGTTAAATGTTTGTTTCTCGGCGGCTATACTTACTCCCTGCTTAGAGATAATCATCTTAGATATTCGACCCAGGATTAAACCATCGGGTATTGTTCGTACTCAACACCGTATTGACGCCATATTGTTCTTTTCCGCCGGTTTGTTTTCGTTTTCAGAAAATGTCATCAAATCCAATTTTTATGCAATGATGGGTGATATGGCTGCAAACCAGGTACGTCATATGTTCCACTGTTATTGAAACTATTCATTAGACACCCGATAACCGCGTTAAATACCAGTAATTTGTCGGTTTGTGAACAACTTCAGAAAGTCATTGAAAATAATTTATAAAAGAAAATGAAATTATATGAATTAAGCATTTAACTTTTAAAAGAACAGAAAGAAATAAGCAATCTATGTTTTATACTCAATTGGTTATCTTAATAACTGTGAGTTGTTTTTTAAATCTTATATTTAAAGAGGTAAATATGTAAATTATGTCATAATTTGGTTTTCGCCATTTTAAATTCGGTGAAAATAGCGAAAGAGAAATTATCCAGATATCAGGGACATGCGTTTCCGAAAACCGCTGAGTGTGTGTGTCACCGTTGTAAATTCATTGTTAATCCTACAATAGTTAATAATTCAAAAAAACTCTTTTCCTCAAAATAATTAGTTTTCCTCAAAGGAAAATGATTAAACTCTACAATGATATCCAGTTTGTAAACTTTAATTATCGATAAAGTAGTTTTTATCGATCTAATCTTACACCCCTGCTCGGCCAAAAAGTGTAAAATCAGAAGTTTAGCAAGTTGAAGTTTGGCATGCTTAACTCGTGACTGTGCTTAACCAATCAAGATACAGGAAAAACAATGATGTCATCTAAAAGAGCTATGATAATGAGTTGCCTTTCTAATGCTATTTTTAAAAATGGGAAATTCCTGAAATAGTACCGATGCAACTGGATTGAAATAGGTCAACTTTGGACACCGATTGCGTAAAAATGAGTGCATGGGCATAAAATGGCACTATGTCACAATAAAGCTTGGTTTATGATCTTTCCAGTAATATATCAGATATCTGTGCAGGTTAGCGCAGCGCATTATAGATGATCATGGCATATATTCATGAATGTTCAATAGAATTATATAGCAACGCACTAGAAACATCGCAACCTCGATAAGCGGTGAATACAATCATGTAACAATGCCAATACTACGCTTGTATGACCTATTTTGACAACACATTCAGACACTACCTACTACTTTTTCGAAATTAAAGGGACACTGTCCGTAAGCAAGCAGATATTGAACATAACCAAATAACTGTCTGACTTTTATTCAGTGAAATGCAGGCCACGAAAATTCCACTCGTCCGCTCGCTATGACGAGTGCTAATTGATGCAGGACGAGTAGAAATTAAGATAAATTCTTTAACAATTTATCAATTTGGCCATTCAAATATTGCGTAGGACGAGTAACTGATAAACAAATTTTCTTGCCCTGGAAATGTATACATGAAAACTTGAGCATAGACCCAAAGAAGTCTGTAGTAACTCATTCGTGAATTTGAAGAAAAAAAGGTTTAAATTATTATTTTTAAATAATGTGCGTCCCACATTATTTACCTTTTCGGCTGATCACGTGACTTCCATTAGCGCATTAGTTTTTCTACATAGTGTGTATTGCGTAATATGTATACTCCGCTTAGCTCAGTCAGGAGCGACATCGACTATCTCGCACTCACTATTATTACCCAAGAGTGTAATTTTAGTTAGGGCTACGAGTTTAAACGCACTTCTTTTTTCGTTCCGCGATTGAATTCCATCAAACAATCGATTAATTGGTACATCATTACCATATACCATGGAAAATTGAACAATTTCAATGCCGTCAACACATTATACTAATACAACAGTAAAATTAGTCAAGTTTGAAATATTGTGTTACAATCGATGACTAAATATTCAGTAATGTTTAGTGTGTAACGTTTGTGAATGTAATTAGTGTGTGTTTTATAAGCTAAACGTTACGGACATTGTCCCTTTAAATAACTGTTATTTTAAGTCTGATTTAAAAATTAATAAAACTATTTTGATTCTAAATGATTGTTTTATTTGACTAACTATTTTTTATTCACATCAGTCTTCACGGAAAACATTTTGAGCTACTAGCCCATCGGGCATGTGACTTGCAAAAATTTACAGGCCCGATCACATTTCTACTAGCCTGAATTTTTTAAAGTGTAATTTGAGTGATGTTTTTAGACAAATATGTATATTGTCACAAAAAGTTACATTTTTATAGAATAATATCACAAATAATTAAATAAAATAAAGAACTTGATTGTTTTGACACTTTATTCTCAGTCATTGGGTCTGAAAATTACGGGTTCTGTTTATTTTTGAGTCACTAACGTCTGCATTACCTTTTATGCCTATCTTATTCTACCGGGTTACACTCTTTCAAAATAACGAATCAAACTCATCGTAGGTTACAAATTAGACTGGAAATGATCTTCAGTTCATTATCAGTCGTGTTGACATCGCTGTATTGATTCATACTAAACATTGCTCCTTCGTTTTTGTCCCCATTATCGTTGGAAAACAGCAAATAAAATACAAAAAAAACCTGTCTGTTCTGAAACCGAGAGTTTGTATAGGCAATGTATAAACAAAATAAATCTACTTTTAAATTAGTTTACAAGCTGTTGTTAATTTTCGGGTCTGATTTCGATTCGATTCATTTTGGTATTACATTTTCATCTAATTTTTAACATTGAATTGGAAAATTTACATGCCTGACATGATTTTTACTGACTTCGGGCTACCGGCCTATTTCGAAGACTGGACATAAATCTTTTGTAAAAATTGGATGTCTTTCCCTGATCCATTTTCCATTGCCAAAATGTTGAGATTTAAACATTTTCACTAGGTGATAAAATTTGTGTTACTTTGTTTTTATCCTTAGGAGTAAAAAAGATGTTTTTATCCTAAGGAGTAAAAAAGATGTTATTTTTAAGATTGAATTTTGAAATTTACAATCAATTTGCATAAATGTGCGTGAAATATGCAACGTTTTTTTGCATGAAATATGCAACGTTTTAAAATAATCACACTGTAAATACCTTAACAGTAAACTTGGTTGAACATCTAGGATAAAGGCCGAGTCTATCACAGATAGAAGGTTTCTTCTTCTTCTTTCAATCAAGGAACGGGGTTCGTCATTGATCGTAATATGATGCTTTATCAAAATTATGAATAAAGGTGACAGACTTCCCATAATAAAGGTGACAGACTTCCCATAGTAAAGGTGACAGACTTCCCATAGTAAAGGTGACAGACTTCCCATAGTAAAAGTGACAGACTTCCCATAGTAAAGGTGACAGACTTCCCATAGTTTGTATGTTAAAATAAATGCTAACTCCAGTACTTGATTGATATTATACCTAAACATACATTTTAATGAAAGTTTTCCCCTAAAAAAACATTCCACTGAATAGCAAAAATCGCTGTCTTTTCCCCAAATTTTGATAATCTTGTATTTCTTTTACCCAAATTCAGCAGGCCTAGGCCTTTTCCCGATTTTCTCTAAAAAAAATGCCTTTGGAGGTTTTTGCAAATGGGAAGGACCAAATTTTGGCCTCTGGCATTTAAATAGGTTAAAATTAAAATGCCCTGCTGGATGAATGAGTAAAATAATTAATATTTTCACATTACAGCCGCGCATGATGAATCCCCCTCAGCCGCCAACGTCGGCCGCTGGTGGTGGTACAGCAGCTATGCCTGGTGCATCCATGTCACAGGGAGAACGAGAGAAGGTGTACCAGTGGATCAGCGAACTCACTAGTCCAGAAACACGAGAGAATGCTCTGCAAGAACTCAGGTTGCTCATTTAGTTCATGTACACGATTGGTTAATTACATGTGTATTGTTATTATAACAAAGAAACACTTTCAAACCCAGCTTATTATATAAATGATCTGTGAGTCTGATCTTCCACATCACGTCTTTAAAATGATTTGCTTGTTTGTATGGTGTTTTACGTCATTTTCAACACATAAGGTTATATATGACAGTCAATTGTTTTTGTGGTGGAGGCAGACTATCCACTTTTCCTTGGTAGAACCAGTACTGTACACCTCCTGTCATCCATAAGAATCGACACGTCCTCACAAGTTGAGGTCCCAGTGGGATTCTAACCCGCACCTTCTCTTGAGAGGCTTAAATATTTACAACGCAACATTGTTAACCCTGGCCACGGAGATGCTGTCTTTAAAGTCTGCAGGACTAGGTAAATGGAAAATCCATTTGCCCTTATCTAATTTGTACTTATCATAGTCACGTGATTTTACCTGGGGACAGTCACACTTTCTGCATAGTGTTGTGTACTACGTGTAGTAAGTTGAATCAACAGTAGGTTACTAATGTAAATGTAAGCCATGAAACAAACATTGTTACGTTTGATGTTCCACGTTTCATGTTCCACGTTTCATGTTCTCCACGTTTCATGTTCCACGTTTCATGTTCCTCATTTCAGCAAGAAAAGAGAAGTAGTGCCAGATCTGGCACCCATGTTGTGGCACAGTTTTGGTACCGTGGCAGCCCTGTTGCAGGAGATAGTACATGTGTACCCAGCGATCAACCCTCCACATCTAACTGTAAGACTCACTTTCGCCTACTGTAAAATGCCTGGCCCCTGAGGTCGTTAATATACAGTATTTATATATTCAGTCAAATGAAGGCAGTCTTTGAAATAAATTGTTTGTGTCACTAGTCTGAATTCTTAAATACTCATTGAAAACACATACATTTTTCTTTAGCTCGACTACATAAATTAAACAAAACCACTAGCCCGAATGACAGTTTACTAGCCACGGGCTTTGGGCTAGTGGGTTAAATCGTAGAGTTGCAGTAGTGTGACCCATTTCCTTAGAATTTGTGATTGAATGTTGTTTTGCCTTAAATTGGGAGAAATGTTTACATTATATATGGCTTCTAACTACTGTATTTCCCCTCATTTTAGCACCCAGACACTATACAAAATGCAAACAAAATTTAATTTTAAATTAACTTAATCTATTAATGAATGTTTTTGGCATAAAACAATTCTGCATAAACACACTTTCTGTAAAAAAAATTATATAAAGTAAGTTTTCTATAAAAAAAGGTGTGTGGGGAGCGCTACTATAAGGGCAGTTTATATGGTATTCATCGGGTCAAATAGATATATAGCTGCGTTTCCAGTTGGATTCGCCCCTTTAAAAGTCTGTAAGTTGCCTTTTTGTTTTTTTTCTCATTTTTAGCTCTACTGGCCGAAGGCCAGCAGAGCTTATGGGATGCCGAGTTGTCCGTCGTCCGTCGTCGGCGTTAACTTTTGTCTCGTTAAGACGATAGCGCCTTCATTTTTTATCCGATCTTTACCAAACTTTAATAGGTTGTTAATATCAATGAAAACTCGGATGAGTTCGAAAACAAGCCAGATCGGACAAGTAACAGCGGAGTAATGGCCCTTCATTTAGTTAAAAAATGCTATATCGCTATATTTTGCCTCGTTAAGACGATAGGGCCTTCATTTTTCATCCTATCTTTACAAAACTTTACCACATTGTTAATATCAATGAAAGCTTGGACAAGTTTGAAAACCAGCCAGATCGGACCAGTAACAGCAGAGTAAGGGTCCTTGATTTAGTTAAAAATTCTATATTTTGCCTCGTTAAGACGATAGGGCCTTCATTTTTCATCCTATCTTTACCAAACTTTACCACATTGTTAATATCAATGAAAGCTCGGACAAGTTCGAAAACCAGCCATATCGGACTAGTAACAGCAGAGTTATGGCCCTTGATTTAGTTAAAAATGCTATATTTTGCAGCGTTAAGACGATAGAGGCTTCACTGTTCATCTGATCTTTACCAATCTTTATCAGATTGTTAATGTTGTTGAAAGCTCGAACAAGTTTGAAAACCAGCCATATCGGACCAGTTACAGCGGAGTTATGGCCCTTGATTTAGTTAAAAATGTTATATTTTGCCTCGTTAAGACGATAGGGGCTTCATTGTTCATCCGATCTTTACCAGACTTTATCAGATTGTTAATATCAATGAAAGCGCGGACAAGTTCGAAAACCAGCCATATCAGATTAGTAACAGCGGAGTTATGGTCCTTGATTTAGTTAAAAATGCTATATTTTGCCTCGTTAAGATGATAGGGGTTTCATTGTTCATCCGATCTTTACCAAACTTTATCAGATTGTTAATATCAATGAGAGCTCAGACAAGTACTAAAACCAGCCATATCGGATTAGTAACAGCGGAGTTATGGCCCTTGATTTAGTTAAAAATGCTATATTTTGCCTCGTTAAGACGATAGGGCCTTCATTTTTCATCCGATCTTTACCAAACTTTATCGTTAATGTCTATGAAAACTTGGTCAAGTTTGAAAACCAGCCAGATTGAACCAGTAACGCCGGAGTTATGGCCCTTGATTTTGTTAAAAATGCTATAATTTGCCTCGTCATGCGTTAGAGCCTTCATATTGCATACTTTAGCAGATTTTATGACTTTCTTTTTTTATGATTATTATTTTTATTTAATGGTTTCTTTATTTGAATTTTTAAAAAAAAAAAATTATATATTTTTTGATTTTTTTGTTTTTAATCTTTTTTTTTTTTTGTATTTTTTTTTTTTCTTTTTTTTTTAAATTATTCATTGATTGATTGATTTTTTATTTTTTTGTTTAATTATTATTATTATTTTTTTGTATTTTTTTTTTTAATATCTTTTTTTTTTTTTTTTTTTTTTTAATATCTTTTTTTTTTTTTTTTTTTTTACCTCTATGTTGGACCAGTCGGACCAGAACAGAGGAGTTACGGCTCTTGATTTAGTTAAAAATGCTATATTTTGCCTCGTTAATACGGTAGGGCCATCATTTTTCATCTGATCTGTACCAAACTTTACCAGATTATTTAGCTATGGCCCTTGATTTAGTTAAAAGCTGTTTTTTTCCCGAAACTTTCAAAAAGACGTAAATGGCAGTCACTCGCTTCGTTGATGTTATAAGAGCCGTGTTTGCCAGTAGAGCGTCCACAGGCCCTCTTGGGCCTCTTGTTTTGAAAACGATGCATGAAAGACACTGTTTATGGTATGCATTTTTCTGTCAACTTGTCCCAATAGAGGTCAGACAACTGCATATCCGGGATAAACTTGTCTCAAATATACTATGAAACAATATTATACCTCATTTGCATATTCCACTCTTTGTTTAATGTGACTTCATCCGGTCCATAAAGTTGCATACTGACCGGGCGCCCGGTCCGATAGCTATACTGATGGACGTGTGAAAAAAACGACGTCAAAATAAAACATATTGATTTAATTTGTTGGTCAGATTCGGTATACTATAACAAATAATGTATGGTGCTTCCGTCCATATCAAGTTTATGGACTGGTCTGACTGCCCAGTCCATAAACTTGCATATGGACCTCAGCACCATACATTATTTGTTAAATGATGATTACCTCCCTTTCTCTACACAAGGCAGAGATCCCAGTGTTACTTGATGCCAGTACTCCGTGATGACGTGCAAATGTGTGTCGGTCTTTCTTGACTGTGTCAGTCTTTCTTGAATATGATAGGCCCCAGTTTGTGATGGGCCGAAGAAACTCCCCAAATGTGGCATGGAAACTGAAGGGTTTTAATTGAATGGGGATCAAGAACCTGATATTCCCAGTAGTCATCCTCATCTCCGTTATTGTCATGTTTGCTCATCACCAAACCCCATTCCAACCTGATATGACCTCAGCTGTTAAAGGGTTGTAAAACATGATTCCATTCATTCTCGACTGTGACAGGTTATTTACACAGGTGTCTCGACTGTGATGGGTTATTTACACAGGTGTCTTGACTGTGATGGGTTATTTACACAGGTGTCTCGACTGTGATGGGTTATTTACGTAGATAGCTGTCTTGACTGTGATGGGTTATTTACACAGGTGTTTCGACTGTGATGGGTTATTTACGTAGATAGCTGTCTTGACTGTGATGGGTTATTTACACAGGTAGTTGTTCATTCATTCTGGACTGTGATTGGTTATTTACACAGGTAGTTGTCTCGACTGTGATGGGTTATTTACACAGGTAGTCGACTGTGACATGTTATTTACACAGGTAGTCGACTGTGATGGGTTATTTACACAGGTAGTCGACTGTGACAGGTTATTTACACAGGTAGTTGTTTATTTCAGGCGCACCAGTCTAACAGAGTGTGCAATGCCCTGGCACTGTTGCAGTGTGTCGCCTCACACCCGGAGACCAGATCTGCATTTCTACAAGGTATTCAGTAATGCTGTGGTGTTTATGTAACAATAATTCACTGCTTTATCCAATGGTTGGGGTGATGCTGATACATAAGGTGTCATCTAATAATTCACTGCTTTATCCAATGGTTGGGGGGATGCTGATACATAAGGTGTCATCTAATAATTGCTGATAAAGTCATTATTACTAAAACAAGTCAATTTTTTCAGTCTTACAAAAATCACAATATTTGAGTTAAAAGAAATAATGCTAATATGTATAGTTCTGTGGGATTTGGTAGTATCGCAATAAACAAGAAAAAAATGCAAATGTTGAGTGTGGCATGTAATAGATATAGAGTATGGTCTCATCAAGGTGGTTCATTCTAACATCAAGGTGAGATCATACTCTGTAGCATTTCCATTTCACCTGTCTGCCATATTCTAACTTCCAGTAACTGGTAGTTAGAGTATGCCAGTCATTCAATGTTCAGTTAAATTATTTACAACTGCAAATACAAAGGAAATCTCAGCGACCATGCTACACGTTTTGAAGAAGAAGGCAGTGCACATTCTCAACACACATGTAAATCAAGGACAAAACATAGGCAGCTATAATGTACTATAAACTCATTTATTTTTACCGTTATAATTTTGTACAATATTACAATTTGTACTTTTATTTTCAGCCCACATTCCTTTATTTCTGTACCCGTTCTTACACACCGTCAGTAAGACGCGGCCATTTGAGTATCTAAGGCTGACCAGTCTGGGTGTTATAGGAGCCCTAGTCAAGGTAGATTTTTGATCCTTCATTGTTTGTTGAATTCTTTTTGTCGTCTGGGGATGTTAATGTAGTAGTCTTAACATCTGAACCAGAGTATATCTTGAAAGTTGCATACCGTAAGGCTATCTACGTCTTATGTGGGGGATGCCATGGAAAGTCTTATTTTTATAGGTAAAGATAAAAGTCACGCGCGCACCAAAATCCGGTATGCAGAATGGTGGTATCAACGCACAACATGTCTCATATATGCAAGAAAAAGAATCTCATGAGTATTTAGTGCAGATAGGCAATTTCAACCCTCAGTTTGGAATTCCCTATCTTCACCGGATACCCATGAACGACTCTCATAATCTGTTCAAAGGTAAATGTGTTGGGGGGGGGGGGCTAATGTAATAGTTACTAAGCTTATCTCTCCCACTTCCATGGTTCTGGCTCAGGGCTATTCCATTAAAACATGCATGTGACCCCAGGAAGGCAGTTTTGAAAATGAACACCCACCCTGGTCTCATAGATGCAAAATTAAAGAACCAAATTCAGGAAAATAGGGTTCACCTATAGATATTTATTAAATTGCCTTCCTAGGGTCCCGGGTATTTTTAATGAAATGGCCCTTAGTGAAATATGACCTTTAATTAAAAACACAAATAAGCATACCTGAAAATATTCAGCATAATCAAATAAAACGGGTACATTCAATCTTTGTCAATTTTTACTGAATTAATATATTCAGTAAAAATTGACAATCTGTATAATCTGAAATAAAACAGGTTAGAATTCCTTGCTTACCGGATAAGGTGATCCTTGTTTTGCTTGGGTTCTGGAAAGCCTGATCTTACACACGGGGGAAGATAAGTCATGCGCTGAAATAGTAACAAGTTGTATGACATCATTGTGTAAATAAACATGCAAAACCTTAGTAGTTGACGACGTCAACACACAGAATATATGCAAGAAAAAGAATCGATCATGGGTATCTGGGTCAGATAGGAAAATTCCGACACTCAGTATAATTGTTTTTATCGGACCGAGGCTCAGATTAAAACAATTATACCTCGATCTTTGCCAGATACCCATGAAAGATTCCTATAATATTCCAGCGGGCGAGACTGCCCTGTGGTGTTTGGTTTGGTTTGTCTAGTGTAGTGCTGTGGTTCAGTGGTAGAGCATTGGATCCATGATTGAAAAGTCATGGGTTCGATCCCATTTGCTGTCTCTGAATAAGATACTTTATCTGCATTTGCTTAGCACTGGCTCTACCCAGGAAGACATCGAGAGTGATTAAAATAAGTTCATAGGACTTCCATTACAATCAATGTGAAATAAATAAGTTTGCCCTAAACTAAATCTAAAACGTAAATAGAGGATCTTACATGAGTGCTCATTCATTATTGTCCTCGTCCATGACATCATTAACATTATACCACTAGTGGAATATCGAAAATATTGAATGGTGTTATTACACAGCCATGCCCCATGTTATGTGATAATTGTGTTTATTGCAGACGGATGAACAAGAAGTGATTAACTTCCTCCTCACAACTGAGATTATACCTCTGTGCTTGAGAATCATGGAGTCGGGCAGTGAACTCTCAAAAACTGTAAGTAGCCCAGTCTTCACTGCAGTGTATTGATATTATAATAAGAAGAATATTAGTTGTTTTTTTCCTCTGTTATGATGAAATCTTTGGTGGTGATTAAAATTTAAAAAAAAAAAGTGTCCGTCGTCAGTTAACTTTTTGATGTCAACACTCTAGCACCTCCATTTTTCGTCCTACCTTTACCAAACATTACCAGATTATTAATAACAATAACAGCCTAGAAGGTCTTTTAACTCTTCAACAAGCATCACAAACTCTAACTGGAATGAAAAATAATAGATCACCAGGGTCAGATGGCTATGGGGCAGATTTTTTTAAAGTCTTTTGGAATAAAATAGGTCATTTTGTTGTTCGGTCAATTAACTATGGGTATGAAAAGGGGGAATTATCAGTTACACAGAAAGAGGGGATTATAACTGTTATTCCAAAAGAAAATAAGCCTAGACACTTTTTAAAAAACTACAGACCAATATCATTACTTAATTGTGTATATAAAATTGCTTCAGGATCTATTGCCAATAGAATTAAATCTGTGCTTAATAAATTAATTCATGAAAATCAAACAGGATTTATTTCAGGTCGATATATGGGGGAAAATACAAGAATCGTGTATGACATAATGAATTTTACGGAAGAAAATAATATTCCAGGGCTTTTATTACTAGTTGACTTCGAAAAAGCGTTCGACTCAATTTCTTGGCAATTTATCTCAAAAGTTTTGCATTATTTTAACTTTGGGGAATCCATAATAACTTGGTTTAAAATATTATATAAAAATGCAATATTGGCTGTCAACCAAGGGGGCAACTTATCCGAGTTTTTCAATATTGGGCGCGGTTGTCGTCAAGGCGATTCGTTGTCGCCGTATATCTTTATTTTATGTGCAGAAATCTTAGCAATAAGAATTCGTAACAATAAAAATATTAAGGGCATTTCCATGAATGAAAATGAATTTAAACTGACCCAATTTGCTGATGATACCGCAGTCTTATTAGATGGCTCAGAAACCTCTTTAAAAGAAACACTTAATGAACTTTCATTTTATGCTAAAATTTCAGGACTTAAAGTAAATTTTGAAAAAACACAGATAGTTTGGATTGGGGCAAAAAAATACAGTACAAACTCAATAAAAACAAAATGGAAATTAACATGGGGAAGTGAACAGTTTAAATTGTTAGGCATTACTTTTAATGTTGATTTAGAAAAAATATTAAATATAAATTATAGAGATAAAATTACTAAAATACAAAACCTAATAAAATTATGGAAACGTAGATATCTTACTCCAATTGGCAAAATAACGGTCATTAAATCACTGCTTTTACCAATTCTTAACCATTTATTTATATCACTACCTGATCCCAGTAACTCTATTTTAAAACAGTTAACAGATTTATTTTATGACTTTTTATGGCGGGGCCCAGCTAAAATAAAAAGAGATACCATAATTAAACAATATGAGGAAGGAGGGCTTAACATGATCAATATAAATGCTTTTATCCAAGGGCAAAAAGTAACATGGGTAAGAAGATTAATAGCAAATAAAGGACAGTTACACCACTTAACTAAGCATACAATAAACATAAATAATATAGTCAATCTTGGATCTAAATATCCAGAGGGTACACTTAGTACTATTAAAAACCCTTTCTGGAAAGATGTCATAAAATCATATGTCAACTATTTAGAACATAATAGCTGCAAGCTAAAGGAGGATGAGGTTTTAACTTCTTCTATTTTCTACAACCCAAATATACTAATTGGGTGTAATCACATATTTTATAAATCTTGGTATAATAAAGGAATATGTCTAGTAAATGACTTGATAAGAGAAGATGGTAGTTTTTATACATTTACAGAGTTTAACTCCATATATAATGTAAATAGTAACTTTTTAAATTATAACGGAATTGTTAAGTCTATAAAATTGTGGGTTAGCAAGCTAAATATAGATTCATTCAATCATAAATTAACATATCCTATTATACCATCAAATATCCAAGCATTAACTAAACAGCAAAAAGGATCTAAACATATTTACAACATCCTCAATAATGACTATACTCAACCTACTTCAAAAGCAAAATGGTTGGAATTATTTAATATTGATAATGAATATTGGAAAGAAATATACAAATATCCATTCAAAAAAAACATAAGTACCACCTTACAATGGTTTCAAACAAGAATCAACCACAGAATTTTAGCAACTCGTAGATTTTTACACAAAATTAATATCAAAGACAATTCAAAATGTCTTTTTTGTAAACAGGAAGAAACCCTTACACATATGCTGTGGTCCTGCCCTGAAACACAAACAATTATTA
This sequence comes from Cyrtodaria siliqua, assembly GCA_037043455.1. Taxonomy (NCBI): domain Eukaryota; kingdom Metazoa; phylum Mollusca; class Bivalvia; order Adapedonta; family Hiatellidae; genus Cyrtodaria; species Cyrtodaria siliqua. The sequence goes on from JAWPHD010012329.1 coordinate 49,102, forward strand.
ATGAACTTAAAAGATGGCTCTTTAATAATGAACAGGATTTTAATATTGATGAAAAAACCTTTATTTTTAACACAAACAAAAAGTACACATGGGTACAGTTATATCTTCTCTTAGAAGCCAAATATTATATATTTTCATATAAACATCTAGAAAAAAAACTTTCAATTATAACTCTAAAACATAGAATTAGAGAAGTGCTACAAGTACAACAGACAATAGCCACCAAAAACAATGACCTAGACAAATTCAATAGCATTTGGGACCCATATAAAGAACAAATTTTAAACCTTTAAGTCCTAAAATCTCAAGAATACCATCCCATGGACAAACATATTTTTAAATTTGTGTTAATATATAATAATAGAGTTGGACCAGGTGAAGAAGGCAATACCACACCCAAAACCTTATCTTCTATAAATAATCATAATCCTTAAATAAGTTAAAAGTTGACTATTTATTGTTCCCAATATAAATTGTTTGATAAACGTACATTATCATATGCCGTAAGCCAGATGTATTATATAAATGAATAAGGTGAAAAAATGTGGTGTGAGAGTGTTTTCTATTTGTATATATGTATGTGATGATTGTACAGTGTGCGGTGGGAACCCCGACCCACAACACACTTATTTACGGGGATAATAAATGGGTTGACCACTATGGCAACTGAAAAAAAAAATAACAATAAAAGCTTGAGTTCGAAAACTAGCCAGATCGGACTAGTAACACCAGAGTTACTGCCATGTCCAGACTCTATTGTGCCCATCGCGTCAGGTATACCTTGACGTGTTCGTTGGCGGACGGACTATAAACCTTAGAACTACACACACACACACACACACACACACCGGAGTTACTGCCCTTGAATTAACGAAAATTGCTATATTTTGTCTTATCAACAGTCTTAATACCTCCATTTTGCATCCTACCTTTGCCAAACTTTGCCTGATTGTGAAATTGACAAATATCGGTCAAGTTCGAAAATCAGCGAGATTGGACCAGTAACACAGAAGTTATGGCCCTTGAATTATTGAAAAATATGTTAACTTTTTGATGTCGACAATCTAGCATCATCATGTTTCATCCGATCTTTACCAGATTATTATGATGGGGCCTTCATACAGCCATATTTCAGAGAAACGTTGCAGGGATGATCAGTACCAAGCCTAGTTGTGCATATCTTCACCTTGTTCCGGTTGAATGATATTTGGCACAGTTATGGCCCTTTAAAGGTTTTAATACACATAATTTGTATCGACTAGTTCTGCTGAAACCCTGGCCGGATTTCAGCAAAACTTGGCAAGGATGATTAGTTTCAAGCCTAGTTTTGCGTTTCATAACCATGTTCTGGTTCAGTGATTTTTGGCAGAGTTCTGGCCCTTTAAAGGTTTTTTTTTTTTTTAACTACACAAACTTTGTCTGGATTAGTTCTCTCCTGAACCCCTGGCCGGATTTCAGAGAAGCATTGCAGGGATGATCAGTACCAAGCCTAGTTGTGCATGTCATCACTGTGTTCCGGTTGAAAGATTTTTGGCGGAGTTATGGCCCTTTAACGGTTTTAGTACACAAACTTTGTCTGCACTAGTTCTGCTGAACAACTGACCGGATTTCAACGAAACTTGGCAAGGATATCATGCCTAGTTGTGCATATCTTCGCCGTGTTCCGGTTGATTGATTTTTGGCGGATTTATGGCCCTTTAACGGTTTTAATACACATTGTCCAGACTAGTCTCTTCTGAACTCTTGGCAGAACATTGCAGGCATGATCAGTGCCTAGTTATGCATATCACCATGTTCCGGTTGAAAGATATTAGGCGGAGTTATGGCCCTTTTAGTACACACATTTTGTTAGGACTAGTTCTGCTGAACCTCTGGCCGGATTTCATCGAAACTTGGCAAGGATGATCAGTATCAAGCCTAGTTGTGCATATCATCGCCGTGTTCTGGTTGAGGTTTTAATACACTAATTTTGTACAGAATAGTTCTCCTGAACTCCTGCTGGATTTCAACGAAACATGGCAAGAATGATCAGTACCAAGCCTAGTTGTGCATCATTGCCATGTTCCGGTTGAATGATTTTTGACACAGTTATGTCCCCTTGTACACAAACTTTATCCAGACTTGTTTTCCCGAACCTCTGGCTGGATTTCAATGAAACTTGGCAGGAACGTTCAGTACCAAGCCAGTTGTGCATGTCGTTCTCGTGTTCCAGTTGAATGATATTTGGTGGAGTTGTGGCTCTTTAAAACATTTTAATGCACATACTTTGTCCGGACTAGTTCTCCTCAACCACTATTCAGTTTTTAACGAAACTTGGTTGCATATATTATTGTCTTGTTCCAGTTGAATGATTTTTAATGGAGTTATGTCTCTTTAAAGGTTTTAATACATAAACTTTGTCCCGACTACTTCTCCTGATCCCCTGCCTGGATTTCCATGAAACTTGGTAGGGATGACCATAAGATAAGACTATCGAACATACCTTCAGCTTGTTCTAGTTAAATGATTTTTGGCAGATTTTTGGCCCTTTTTCCTGCATAAAGGGGCCCCTCTACATTGTTAGCATGGGTTATGGTTTAAGTTTCTGTTTTGGGTGTGTTGTTTTGTGGGTTTTTTTGCAATGTTTTAAGAAGTACTGATGGTAATTTTATGACGACAACCCTTGATATAAGACCCGTTTTAGCAAGTAGAGCGTCCACAGGCCCTCTTGGGCCTCTTGTTTTAATTTCGTTTTTCTGCATTATTCTACCATGTGTTTTAATATGTTATAATATTGGTGCAATTTAATCAACATTTAGTAATATGAAAAAAACAATTTGATTTGAACTAGTCTAATAATTAATATTAACAATTGCAAAAGTGCAAGTTAACTAACAGGATGCGTCGAGTTTTACACAAATCAAGATAGACTGTGACCTACTTTATAGACTTAATTGATTCCTGTCAAGGTTTTGAAATACCACAAGTACAGAAGTCTTGAACTTGAAAATATATACACTTCTGGCATTTATTCTGGGTACATTTTCGCATTAATAATAGAAGTTAGTCAACATGGCTGACCTTGACCTACGTAATTTTTTTGTATGCTATTTGAAGACCGTTTTCTTTAAAAAAAAAAAAAAAAGGCGAACTTTCATCCAATTACAAATGCTTGCTGCTTCTAAAAACTGAAATAACTATGCTGATGTCATACTCAGACTCTCCAAAATGACACATGTACCCACGTTCTAGTTTTGCAACCTTTGCTTTGGTCATTGTGTATTTAAACAGTTTATGTCTGCAGGGTACACACTGGTTTAACTTTGAGTGGGTATTCTCCCACATGTCCCAATTCACGGCATCATTTCATAATTCATTTTCCGCAGGTATTGTGGATTCATCAAATATAGCATAACATAGGAACATAAAAACTTAACAATGTTTTTCTTGCAATTTATGCCTTATATCACTGTGTTGTTGCAGGTTGCCACATTCATTCTACAGAAGATCTTGTTGGATGAGACCGGGCTGTCATATATCTGTCAGACATACGAACGATTCTCACACGTTGCTATGATTCTGGTAAGAACACCCATTTAACTGTGTGCAGTATAAGGGTTGTAGATGCAATGTGTTTTTTTATTGTGACTAGATGCAGTGCCTTAACTGTCTGGAATACTTTTGACATACCGACACTACAATACATAGACCGTGGCCTGGATAGTAGGGACGCTGCGTCTAAAACTGACATACCGACACTACAATACATAGACCGTGGCCTGGATAGTAGGGATGCTGCGTCTAAAACTGACATACCGACACTACAATACATAGACCGTGGCCTGGATAGTAGGGATGCTGCGTACATACCGACACTACAATACATAGACCGTGGCCTGGATGGTAGGGACGCTGCGTCTAAAACTGACATACCGACACTACAATACATAGACCGTGGCCTGGATAGTAGGGATGCTGCGTCTAAAACTGACATACCGACACTACAATACATAGACCATGGCCTGGATAGTAGGGATGCTGCGTCTAAAACTGACATACCGACACTACAATACATAGACCGTGGCCTGGATGGTAGGGACGCTGCGTCTAAAACTGACATACCGACACTACAATACATAGACCGTGGCCTGGATGGTAGGGACGCTGCGTCTAAAACTGACATACCGACACTACAATACATAGACCGTGGCCTGGGTAGTAGGGACGCTGCGTCTAAAACTGACATACCGACACTACAATACATAGACCGTGGCCTGGGGACGCTGCATCTAAAACTGACATACCAACACTACAATACATAGACCGTGGCCTGGGTAGTAGGGACGCTGCGTCTAAAACTGACATACCGACACTACAATACATAGACCGTGGCCTGGATAGTAGGGATGCTGCATCTAAAACTGACATACCGACACTACAATACATAGACCGTGGCCTGGATAGTAGGGACGCTGCATCTAAAACTGACATACCGACACTACAATACATAGACCGTGGCCTGGATGGTAGGGATGCTGCATCTAAAACTGACATACCGACACTACAATACATAGACCGTGGCCTGGATAGTAGGGACGCTGTGTCTAAAACTGACATACCGACACTACAATACATAGACCGTGGCCTGGATGGTAAGGACGCTGAGTCTAAAACTGACATACCGACACTACAATACATAGACCGTGGCCTGGATAGTAGGGACGCTGTGTCTAAAACTGACATACCGACACTACAATACATAGACCGTGGCCTGGATAGTAGGGACGCTGTGTCTAAAACTGACATACCGACACTACAATACATAGACCGTGGCCTGGATAGTAGGGACGCTGTGTCTAAAACTGACATACCGACACTACAATACATAGACCGTGGCCTGGATAGTAGGGACGCTGTGTCTAAAACTGACATACCGACACTACAATACATAGACCGTGGCCTGGATAGTAGGGACGCTGTGTCTAAAACTGACATACCGACACTACAATACATAGACCGTGGCCTGGATAGTAGGGACGCTGCATCTAAAACTGACATACCGACACTACAATACATAGACCATGGCCTGGATAGTAGGGATGCTGCGTCTAAAACTGACATACCGACACTACAATACATAGACCATGGCCTGGATAGTAGTGATGCTGCATCTAAAACTGACATACCGACACTACAATACATAGACCGTGGCCTGGATAGTAGGGAAGCTGCGTCTAAAACTGACATACCGACACTACAATACATAGACCGTGGCCTGGATAGTAGGGACGCTGCGTCTAAAACTGACATACCGACACTACAATACATAGACCGTGGCCTGGATAGTAGGGATGCTGCGTCTAAAACTGACATACCGACACTACAATACATAGACCATGGCCTGGATAGTAGGGATGCTGCGTCTAAAACTGACATACCGACACTACAATACATAGACCGTGGCCTGGATAGTAGGGATGCTGCGTCTAAAACTGACATACCGACACTACAATACATAGACCGTGGCCTGGATAGTAGGGATGCTGCGTCTAAAACTGACATACCGACACTACAATACATAGACCGTGGCCTGAATGGTAGGGACGCTGCATCTAAAACTGACATACCGACACTACAATACATAGACCGTGGCCTGAATAGTAGGGATGCTGCGTCTAAAACTGACATACCGACACTACAATACATAGACCGTGGCCTGGATAGTAGGGACGCTGCATCTAAAACTGACATACCGACACTACAATACATAGACCGTGGCCTGGATAGTAGGGATGCTGCGTCTAAAACTGACATACCGACACTACAATACATAGACCGTGGCCTGGATAGTAGGGATGCTGCGTCTAAAACTGACATACCGACACTACAATACATAGACCGTGGCCTGGATAGTAGGGACGCTGCGTCTAAAACTGACATACCGACACTACAATACATAGACCGTGGCCTGGATAGTAGGGATGCTGCATCTAAAACTGACATACCGACACTACAATACATAGACCGTGGCCTGGATAGTAGGGACGCTGTGTCTAAAACTGACATACCGACACTACAATACATAGACCGTGGCCTGGATAGTAGGGACGCTGCGTCTAAAACTGACATACCGACACTACAATACATAGACCGTGGTCTGGATAGTAGGGACGCTGCGTCTAAAACTGACATACCGACACTACAATACATAGACCGTGGCCTGGATGGTAGGGATGCTGCGTCTAAAACTGACATACCGACACTACAATACATAGACCGTGGCCTGGATAGTAGGGATGCTGCATCTAAAACTGACATACCGACACTACAATACATAGACCGTGGCCTGGATGGTAGGGATGCTGCGTCTAAAACTGACATACCGACACTACAATACATAGACCGTGGCCTGGATAGTAGGGACGCTGCGTCTAAAACTGACATACCGACACTACAATACATAGACCGTGGCCTGGATAGTAGGGATGCTGCATCTAAAACTGACATACCGACACTACAATACATAGACCGTGGCCTGGATGGTAGGGACGCTGCGTCTAAAACTGACATACCGACACTACAATACATAGACCGTGGCCTGGATGGTAGGGACGCTGTGTCTAAAACTGACATACCGACACTACAATACATAGACCGTGGCCTGGATAGTAGGGACGCTGCGTCTAAAACTGACATACCGACACTACAATACATAGACAGTGGCCTGGATAGTAGGGATGCTGCATCTAAAACTGACATACCTACACTACAATACATAGACCGTGGCCTGGATAGTAGGGACGCTGTGTCTAAAACTGACATACCGACACTACAATACATAGACCGTGGCCTGGATAGTAGGGACGCTGCGTCTAAAACTGACATACCGACACTACAATACATAGACCGTGGTCTGGATAGTAGGGACGCTGCGTCTAAAACTGACATACCGACACTACAATACATAGACCGTGGCCTGGATGGTAGGGACGCTGCGTCTAAAACTGACATACCGACACTACAATACATAGACCGTGGCCTGGATAGTAGGGATGCTGCATCTAAAACTGACATACCGACACTACAATACATAGACCGTGGCCTGGATGGTAGGGATGCTGCGTCTAAAACTAACATACCGACACTACAATACATAGACCGTGGCCTGGATAGTAGGGACGCTGCGTCTAAAACTGACATACCGACACTACAATACATAGACCGTGGCCTGGATAGTAGGGATGCTGCATCTAAAACTGACATACCGACACTACAATACATAGACCGTGGCCTGGATGGTAGGGACGCTGCGTCTAAAACTGACATACCGACACTACAATACATAGACCGTGGCCTGGATGGTAGGGACGCTGTGTCTAAAACTGACATACCGACACTACAATACATAGACCGTGGCCTGGATAGTAGGGACGCTCTGTCTAAAACTGACATACCGACACTACAATACATAGACCGTGGCCTGGATAGTAGTGATGCTGCATCTAAAACTGACATACCGACACTACAATACATAGACCGTGGCCTGGATAGTAGGGACGCTGTGTCTAAAACTGACATACCGACACTACAATACATAGACCGTGGCCTGGATAGTAGGGACGCTGCATCTAAAACTGATATACCGACACTACAATACATAGACCATGGCCTGGATAGTAGGGATGCTGCGTCTAAAACTGACATACCGACACTACAATACATAGACCATGGCCTGGATAGTAGGGATGCTGCGTCTAAAACTGACATACCGACACTACAATACATAGACCGTGGCCTGGATAGTAGTGATGCTGCATCTAAAACTGACATACCGACACTACAATACATAGACCGTGGCCTGGATAGTAGGGATGCTGCGTCTAAAACTGACATACCGACACTACAATACATAGACCGTGGCCTGGATAGTAGGGACGCTGTGTCTAAAACTGACATACCGACACTACAATACATAGACCGTGGCCTGGATAGTAGGGATGCTGCGTCTAAAACTGACACACCGACACTACAATACATAGACCGTGGCCTGGATAGTAGGGATGCTGCGTCTAAAACTGACATACCGACACTACAATACATAGACCGTGGCCTGGATAGTAGGGATGCTGCGTCTAAAACTGACATACCGACACTACAATACATAGACCGTGGCCTGGATGGTAGGGATGCTGCGTCTAAAACTGACATACCGACACTACAATACATAGACCGTGGCCTGGATGGTAGGGACGCTGCATCTAAAACTGACATACCGACACTACAATACATAGACCGTGGCCTGGATAGTAGGGATGCTGCGTCTAAAACTGACATACCGACACTACAATACATAGACCGTGGCCTGGATAGTAGGGACGCTGCATCTAAAACTGACATACCGACACTACAATACATAGACCGTGGCCTGGATAGTAGGGATGCTGCATCTAAAACTGACATACCGACACTACAATACATAGACCGTGGCCTGGATGGTAGGGATGCTGCGTCTAAAACTGACATACCGACACTACAATACATAGACCGTGGCCTGGATAGTAGGGACGCTGCGTCTAAAACTGACATACCGACACTACAATACATAGACCGTGGCCTGGATAGTAGGGATGCTGCATCTAAAACTGACATACCGACACTACAATACATAGACCGTGGCCTGGATAGTAGGGACGCTGCGTCTAAAACTGACATACCGACACTACAATACATAGACCGTGGCCTGGATAGTAGGGACGCTGTGTCTCAAACTGACATACCGACACTACAATACATAGACCGTGGCCTGGATAGTAGGGACGCTGCATCTAAAACTGACATACCGACACTACAATACATAGACCGTGGCCTGGATAGTAGGGATGCTGCATCTAAAACTGACATACCGACACTACAATACATAGACCGTGGCCTGGATGGTAGGGATGCTGCGTCTAAAACTGACATACCGACACTACAATACATAGACCGTGGCCTGGATAGTAGGGACGCTGCGTCTAAAACTGACATACCGACACTACAATACATAGACCGTGGCCTGGATAGTAGGGATGCTGCATCTAAAACTGACATACCGACACTACAATACATAGACCGTGGCCTGGATAGTAGGGACGCTGCGTCTAAAACTGACATACCGACACTACAATACATAGACCGTGGCCTGGATGGTAGGGACGCTGTGTCTAAAACTGACATACCGACACTACAATACATAGACCGTGGCCTGGATAGTAGGGACGCTGTGTCTAAAACTGACATACCGACACTACAATACATAGACCGTGGCCTGGATAGTAGGGACGCTGCGTCTAAAACTGACATACCAACACTACAATACATAGACCGTGGCCTGGATAGTAGGGATGCTGCGTCTAAAACTGACATACCGACACTACAATACATAGACCGTGGCCTGGATAGTAGGGATGCTGCGTCTAAAACTGACATACCGACACTACAATACATAGACCGTGGCCTGGATAGTAGGGACGCTGCGCCTAAAACTGACATACCGACACTACAATACATAGACCGTGGCCTGGATAGTAGGGACGCTGCATCTAAAACTGACATACCGACACTACAATACATAGACCGTGGCCTGGGTAGTAGGGACGCTGCGTCTAAAACTGACATACCGACACTACAATACATAGACCGTGGCCTGGATAGTAGGGACGCTGCGTCTAAAACTGACATACCGACACTACAATACATAGACCGTGGCCTGGATAGTGGGGACGCTGCGTCTAAAACTGACATACCGACACTACAATACATAGACCGTGGCCTGGATAGTGGGGACGCTGCGTCTAAAACTGACATACCGACACTACAATACATAGACCGTGGCCTGGATAGTAGGGACGCTGCGTCTAAAACTGACATACCGACACTACAATACATAGACCGTGGCCTGGATAGTAGGGATGCTACGTCTAAAACTGACATACCAACACTACAATACATAGACCGTGGCCTGGATAGTAGGGACGCTGCGTCTAAAACTGACAAACCGACACTACAATACATAGACCGTGGCCTGGATAGTAGGGATGCTGCGTCGACTGTCTTGCCTCTTACCACTACTATCAAATCCCACTAGGAGCTTGATTTGTCAAGTGAGAAAGTGTCAATTCTTGCACATAGTGGTAGGTATAGTGTACTGGTTCTACCCAGAACAAATGGGGTGGTCTGCCTCAACCACAAACAGATTGACTGTCATATATGGCCTAGCATGGTCTGCCTCAACCACAGATTCACTGTCATATATGGCCTAGCATGGTCTGCCTCAACCACAGATTGACTGTCATATATGGCCTAGCATGGTCTGCCTCAACCACAGATTCACTGTCATATATGGCCTAGCATGGTCTGCCTCTGATTCACTGTCATATATGGCCTAGCATGTGCTAAAATGACGTTAAACACCAATCAAACAAACAAAATACATAGAGATGTAAACCACCCTCCCTATCAGCCCTCACACATTATCATTTTGTGTTGTTTGTTGCTACTTGACACTATATCTCCCAGCTAACAGACAGAAGATTCCATCTTTGTTTCATATAACAATTTAAAATCAAGTTTTGTAACCTTAACGTTTGGTTAAATAAAATACTAATTTATGATGTAAATAGTTGTCCTTGGTTGATTTCAGGGTAAAATGGTGCTACATTTGTCACGAGAGCCGTCGGCCAGATTGTTGAAGCACGTGGTTAGGTGTTATCTACGACTCTCGGATAATCCAAGGTATGATTTGGCCATGTCCAATCCTTTTCAGTCAGTAGTGTGCTATACAGACGTACAGACGTATATCAAGTTATTAAGTTATCATTATGTAAATATCACATCCTCTTGGTGCCAGTATATAAATATCACATTCATGAGAGGGTGATAGTAAGAATGTTCACCCTGAGGACATGATTATTGCCCGAGGCAAAGCCGAGGGTGATAATCAATATCCGAAGGGTTAACATTCTTACTATCACCCTTTCACGAATGTGATATTTATTTTATTATACCGAAATCCGTTCTTGCCAAGATAAGGTTAATTTTCAGTACAGATTTCACTTTGCCGGATTTTTTTTTTCTTTTTTTTTCCCCTTTCAAAAACAACTTTTTTCAAAATGTGTCTGAAAGTTACAGCGTTGGCTTGTAAATAACGTAACTAAGAAAATGAGTGGTAGTTTATTAAAATCGGTAAAGCATGTGATAATTTTTTACTATCGCCCTGCGATTTACTATCACCCTATATCGCGTGAGATAGTAAGAAATTACACGTTGTTGTCTATAGGGATTTAGCATGGGTGTTTTATGTGAGGTATAATAATGGATATTATCAACCCGAGGGTCGACATTATCATTTCGAGGGTTGATAATATCCACTGGCGCCCTCAAGAGGATGTGATATTTATTTTATTATTACTGAACAAATATTCCTCATATACTCGATAATGAAGAAAAATCAATATTTTCGTGTATACCACTGTAAACAATGTAAAATCCCCATACCCTGCCGGGTTGATATTTCGCGCTTTCACCCTCGACGCGTCATAGCAGGTGATAGCGCAAAATATCAGCCTGCTAGCTTTTTGAAAAGATCTGTTCTTAAAATAGATTTTTTCAACAACAACAACAATTTTTTCTTCATTATCGAGTATATTAGGAGTATGTGTTTGGTATAATAAAATAAATATCACATCCTCTTAAGTGTGCCAGTGGATATTATCGACCCTCGAAATGATAATGTCGACCTCCGCTAACGCCTCGGTCGACATTATATTCTCGGGTTGATAATATCCACTGGCACCCTTGAGCTCCCAGTGGGATTCAGACCCTCAGCGGTGAGTGGCAGACAGTTTTAGATGCAGTGTCTTTACTATCTCGGCCACAGGGTGCTATTGTATTGTGTAAATATCACATCCTCTTGAGGGTGTCAGTGGATATTATCAACTAGAGAATGTAATGTCGACCGAGGATGTGATATTTACACAATACAATAGCACCCTGTGGCCGGGATAGTAAAGACGCTGCATCTAAAACTTCCTGCCACTCACCGCTGTGGGTCTGAATCCCACTGGGAGCTCCAGTGAGAAAGTGTTGATTCTTACGGATTGCGGGAGATATTTAATACTGGTTCTACCCAGGAAAAATGGGGTGGTCTGTCTCTTCCCACACAAAAAAAACGACCTTCATTTATGGCCTAACATGTGCTGAAAATAACGTAAAACACCATTATACAGGATTGCATATCCAAATATTAGCTAACATTAATAATTACTGTACCAGTATAAGCATGGACTGTGATAAAGTGTGAAGTCAGTCTGGGCTGCCACCACCATCAAGAGTGACATTAAAGCATTTTAGCTAATTATGTATTTTGCCAAATTGTAAGTTTGAATGTGTCCAGAGAATGAACTTTTGTTTAGAAAGGATAATACAGAATCTATAAATCGTTTTAGATTGACAGTTCAAAGAATACAAGGGCTTGTGTTGTACCGGTGGTGTCCCATTTTGTTTATGTTCAAGTTGATGTTTTAATATCTTGACTGGACCAAACTTCATAAAACCTGTACATGTTTTGTGGGGTTATTCATACACCTGTTAAATTTGAAGTCAGTAGGTCAAGTTCACAGTGAACTTTTCCTAAAGAAAAATGTAAAATTAACGTCCAAGTTAATGTTAGGGTAACTATGATTATAACTCAACGAAGTTTAGTGGGGTATACTGGTTTCACTTTGTCTGTCTGTAGATGCAACCTTGTCCACTCCATAACTCCTCTCCCCCTGAAGCAAGTCTCATAAAACTTCATGGGTAGACTGCCTGTGTTTTGCTTCATTTTACCTTAAAACACCAAAATATTCACTAACATCACTTTTATACAATTGTATTATTTTTTACCCACAATGCAATTTCTTTATAGCCTTTGGCTAATCGACAGATACTTAGTGCCAGCCTAGTAAAGCATTGATTCTTCACATATTTATGAACAGAAAGCCCTGTGGAGATACTTTTAACTTGTTATATAGGGGATGTGGAAGCAAACAGAAACAACAATTATACTTTGCAGACCAGTTACATTTTTATAAGGCCAAATTAAATAACGTATTGGGAAAAGAATAGGTCGGGGTTGTAGGTCGGTGAATACTGAATTAATTTTCCATTTTATAATAGTTGCATCCCTTTCTAGTACGATGATTAACTCCACATACTTTCGTACTTTTTCCCGCAAAAAATAAATAAATAATTTGAGTCGGCCAAAAATTGCCCCAAAAATCTAGAAGGTAACTGGAACCCAAACCCTACCTCCCCCCACCCCTACCGTTTCACCTTGCCAGTCTGTCCTGCCGTCCGCTGTAGTTGCAACCTTGTCCGCTCTGTAAGTCCTGTCTCCTGAAGCAAATCTTATGAAACTTAATGAGTGGACTGCATGTGATGAAAAGATGGCCCCTATTGGTTTTTAGGTCAAAGGTCAAGGCCACCATTACTTGATCATGAAAATCCTATTCCACTCTCAATCTTTACTCAAACGGTAGGATGGGGAATGGGGGGCACTGGTAGCGGGGCTATATTTGTCGCCCTTAAAATGCGATAGCTCTAGTTGCTACTTGACCAATCTTCATGACACCTTGGTTTAGTAATCATTCTATCCCAGCCTGTTAATTCTCAAAATACCAAATCATAGTTTCATAGTTTCACACCGGACCAGTCCTTCGGATGAGACTTAAAACCGAGGTCTGCTCGCTAAAATGCCCAGTGCAATACAGCGAGGATAAGTAACGCTTATACACAAGTCAATAGGTCAAGGTAACTGAACTTTTAACTTAGAAAATATTAAAACTTACATCAAATTTAAACCAAAATAATACTTGCCTTGTGAAAGAAAGGTTGTGGTTTTGAGGCACGCCATGCATCACTGTGCTTTAGATCTTTTGCAAGTCACTTATTTCCAGTGTTTCTTCTGTCAGAAAAGGACATTAACTGGATGGTCTGGGGTCTATAAAGGACAACTGGAATCTGTATGATAGTAATGGTAGGGTGATCTGTGATTCCTACATTCTCTCCCTCACTCTGGGATTGTCTGTAATCCGTGATTCCTGCATTCTCTCCCCCTCCCTGGGATTGTCTGTAATCCGTGATTCCTGCATTCTCTCCCTCTCTCTAGGATTGTCTGTAATCCGTGATTCCTGCATTCTCTCCATCTCCCTGGGATTGTCTGTAATCCGTGATTCCTGCATTCTCTCCCTCTCCCTGGGATTGTCTGTAATCTGTGATTCCTGCATTCTCTCCCTCTCTCTGGGATTGTCTGTAATCCGTGATTCCTGCATTCTCTCCCTCCGTCTGGGATTGTCTGTATTACCTTAATAATGTGTTGATGACCTGTTAAACAACAATTCAAAAAAATCTTATTTCTATGAGAAAATTAGAAAATGTTAATAAAATTTTGTAAGAGTTAGTTCCCTTGGCACAATAATTATATGAAAACATTCTAAACCAAGTTTTTCTGATGTTGTGTTAGATAAAAAAAAATAACTATAACAAAGGGTAAATACATATTTTATACTGAAAAATAAACAAAACATAAACATCAGATTAGTTAAAAATAATCAGCCATTTTTAGTTGAATACATTTTCTTAGAATGGAGTTAATGTTCAGAAATTGCATTGTTCAATCTGCAATGTTTCTGTATTCCAGGGCTCGGGAAGCGTTAAGGCAGTGCCTTCCAGACCAGCTCAAGGACAGTACGTTTGCAAACTGTCTGAAAGACGACAACTCGACGAAACGCTGGTTGATTCAGTTGCAGCAAAATCTGGAGAATCCCGGTGTCCCTGACCCCAGAAATGGGGGAATACCCCTGCATCAGCAGTAATGGGGAACCAGACAATCCTTGCATTTACAGTGATGGGACTTCATCACTAGCGATAAAGGAACAAGAAAAAAGAAACCAGGGTCTTCTACAGAAATTATTTAAGGGATGGGGGAAATTAAATTTGAATATGATGGGTTGGGTGTGGGAGGAAGTTACCCTTCCGGTGACCAATATTTTTAGGGATCATAAATTGTATAGGTGCAATTTGAAGTATATTTCAACTTTAAATAAAATATTTTTTAAGAATTATAGCCTACAAGGAGCTAATCATAGACTGGTATAATGCGTTTTGCAGGTTTATTGGTGTTTTTAAGGGATAGGGCAGAGAGATCAAAGGATAGAGGGTCAATTAAGGGGTAGGTGAAATATTTTACAGCTATAACGGGAAAGGGGAAATAACCTCTTAAATGCCCTGTGGAAGACCCTGAGAACTGTGTTGTCAGTGAATTTGGATATTATTTTCAGTGTAATATGAATTGAGTCTACAGATTTGTAAAATTCCACATATACATAAATGTGAACTTAATGGCATTAAAACTTGTGAAGCGTAAATGGTTGAATGAAAACTGTCGAGCGTTGAAGAATGAATGTTAAAAAATATATAGTCTTAAGTCCTAAAAAAAATTACAGTTTATATTGAAAAACAAATTTATTCTGGAACAAATTCTAATAAAAGTAAAACAAACTTTTGAGGTGCGCATTCTGGTATGGTATATAATACAGGAAAAGCATTTAATAAAATTGTTCATCTTGTGTTCAAAAAGTAAACTTCATAGCTAAACTTTGTTTAGTGTTTGAAAACTGAGAAGTCAGTGTCGGATGCAATTTAAATGTTTCTTCACTTATTTGACTGTATAGTGTGAAAGATTGTTTACTTGTTTGACTGTCTAGTGTGAAAGATTGTTTACTTGTTTGACTGTCTAGTGTGAAAGATTGTTTACTTGTTTGACTGTATTATGTATATATATAAATTTATTTGAAGGTTTTTTTCTTGTGTGACAGAGAACTTCACTTATGTCACTATGGAATGTCTCTGTGGCAGTATACAGTACTGGTTCTACCCAGAAAGAATGGGAGTGGTATGCCTCTGCCACAAAAAAAACTGAGCCTCATATATAGCCTAAAATGTGCTGAAAATGGCGTATAACACAATACAAGCAAAACGGTCATTATGGTTTGAGGTATACAGTACCCAGAAAAAAATGGAGTGGTCTGCCTCTACCACAAAAACAAATTATATAGCCTAAAATGTGCTAAAAATGGCGTAAACGCCATACAAGCAAAATGATCACTATGGTCTCATGTATGTAAGTCACGTGTAGTCTGAATGGTTGTTGTGTAGTATAGTTAGATAGCATGTAAATGTTGGATGTCATATGTTTGTTGTTTATGAGAGATTACATGACGCGTAGCTGTCATAGACTGTACAGCTATGTTGCTGTGCCATGTCGGAGTTTAAAAACTCAAGGAATCAAAACAAACAGTACTTGTATTGATTTATGTTGTTTTCTGTATTGATCATGATCAAAAATAGTATGTCAAAGAAGTGCCCTCCGTGGCCGGGATGGTAATTATGCTGCGTTTGAAACCTTCTTGCCTCTCACAGCTGCAGGTTCGAATCCCACTGAAATCTCAACTTGTTAGTGAGAAAGTGTTGATTCTTACGGATGGCGGGAGGTAAACATAACTGGTCCTACCAAGGAAAAAAAGGGTGGTCTGCCTCGACCACGAAAAAAATCGAGCGTCAGTTATAGCCTAAAATGTGCTGAAAATGACGTAAAACACCATTCAACCAACCATTATGTCAGCCTGAGCATAATTATTTAGGATTTATTTGAGGTGTCTCTTACTTTCCAGGGGCCAGTTGTTCAAAGATCGTTTAACTTAACCGAGCGTTAAATCAAAATTTGAAATCTCTCTGAATTTCCGATAAATGAATATTTCTGCGAGAAATTGTGCATGTGATAGCATTATGTTAGAAGAAATTCAAATTAAAAACGTTCAGTAGTACAAAACACATTTTATGAGAAAATGTACTTTGAAAGTTTACACTAACCGAGGATTTGAACAACTGTGCCCAGAACTCAAGTTCGTGATTTGGTTTTAAAACATGACATTTCAGACCTTGGATTGGTATATAAGAAAACCCCTCTAACCAGGCTGGATTCATATTAAGAAAGATCTCTTACCGGACCCTGGTCAGGGGTTGGTGGGAATGGTGGTAGGGAACCATCTGATCAGACTTTGGATTGGTATATCAAAAAAAAGCTTTGACCAGGCTAGATTGATAAGACCTTGGTCAGAGAGGGCATAATTGTGTCATTGTTATCAGGCAGTATTGATACCTCAGGTGCGTGTGCCAAACAATTTACAATCTGTCGCCATGGTGATATTAAATCACTTTAATACTTGATAAACTGGCTGTAGAGAGAGTTACATCTATAAATAACTAATAATGAAGTGGAAAATAGTGTCATTCACTTACAGCCTTAAACTTTGTGTATACCTTAGAAATGTTCCTGTCATGCATGATGATGCTGAAGCAGATATTAAACCATGCTTCATTTTATATATGGAAAAAAAAATATTTTTAAAACTTTAGACAGTTTGTGAAATTGTATATTAAAAAAAAGAAGAAAGAAATAAAGATTTTTCTAAATAAAGTGTTGTGTTATTTATGGACATACTGTCGGTCATGGCCGACTGT
The DNA here is from genome assembly GCA_037043455.1 of Cyrtodaria siliqua. Taxonomy (NCBI): domain Eukaryota; kingdom Metazoa; phylum Mollusca; class Bivalvia; order Adapedonta; family Hiatellidae; genus Cyrtodaria; species Cyrtodaria siliqua. The sequence goes on from JAWPHD010012329.1 coordinate 66,682, forward strand.
TGTAACATACTGTTGGTCATGGCTTGTAACATACTGTCGATCATGGCTTGTAACTACTTGTAACATACTGCCGGTCATGGCTTGTAACATACTGCCGGTCATGGCTTGTAACATACTGCCGGTCATGGCTTGTAACATACTGCCGGCTTGTCACATACTGTCGTCATGGCTTGTCACATACTGCCGGTCATGGCTTGTCACATACTGCCGGTCATGGCTTGTCACATGCCGGTCATGGCTTGTCACATGCCGGTCATGGCTTGTCACATACTGCCGGTCATGGCTTGTAACATACTGTCGCTCATGGCTTGTCAGTGATCAGTATACAAGGCAAGGACAGTGATCAGTGTACAAGGTAAGAACAGTGATCAGTATACAAGGCAAGGACAGTGATCAGTATACAAGGCAAGAACAGTGATCAGTATACAAGGCAAGGACAGTGATCAGTATACAGGGTAAGGACAGTGATCAGTGAACAAGGTAAGAACAGTGATCAGTATACAAGGCAAGGACAGTGATCAGTGTACAAGGCAAGAACAGTGATCAGTATACAAGGCAAGGACAGTGATCAGTATACAAGGCAAGGACAGTGATCAGTGTACAAGGTAAGAACAGTGATCAGTATACAAGGCAAGGACAGTGATCAGTATACAAGGCAAGGACAGTGATCAGTGTACAAGGTAAGAACAGTGATCAGTATACAAGGCAAGGACAGTGATCAGTATACAAGGCAAGGACAGTGATCAGTATACAAGGCAAGGACAGTGATCAGTATACAAGGTAAGAACAGTGATCAGTGTACAAGGTAAGAACAGTGATCAGTGTACAAGGTAAGAACAGTGATCAGTGTACAAGGCAAGGACAGAGATCAGTGTACAAGGTAAGAACAGTGATCAGTATACAAGGCAAGGACAGTGATCAGTATACAAGGCAAGGACAGTGATCAGTATACAAGGCAATGACAGTGATCAGTATACAGGGTAAGGACAGTGATCAGTATACAAGGCAAGGACAGTGATCAGTATACAAGGCAAGGACAGTGATCAGTATACAAGGCAAGGACAGTGATCAGTATACAAGGCAAGGACAGTGATCAGTATACAAGGCAAGGACAGTGATCAGTATACAAGGCAAGGACAGTGATCAGTTTACAGGGTAAGGACAGTGATCAGTATACAAGGCAAGAACTGATCAGTATACAAGGTAAGGACAGTGATCAGTATACAGGGTAAGGACAGTGATCAGTATACAAGGCAAGGACAGTGATTTGATCTGCAAAATAGTCCTACCCTGAGGGGTCCAAAGTTTGTATTTAGGAAGTTCACGTTTTCTTTTTATACAGGGTGTCACAGGATGACCCTAGTGGTTGGGGCTAACTCAGGAAAGAATCAATGACGGTGAATGCATTTACATAAGTTTAATGCAACTTTTAAAATATGTTTAATATATATACAATTATCTAAAAAAACAAGCGAATACACAGATTAACTATGAAAAGAATGTTCTCATAAACGTTTAAGACGTTCTTAGTATTGTTATAAATACTGAATGTATAAGACACTAAAGTGTTGTTAAAGTTATAACAATGTTGATTTATGATCTAGCGCGATAGCTGATGCGCGAGAGCTCATGAAGATGATGATGCGCGAATTCAATGAATGACTGTCATCAAATGCCTTCTGTAAGGGTTGATGACGCGATGTAGTGATGGTTAACCTCCACTGAGATTGTGGGTGATGTTCCTCCAGTGAGGACTGATGACGGGCCCACCTTGTGTCCCGGGGGTTGTCGCTAATAAAACCTGGCCATGCTGCGCAGGTACGGGGACCGTCTCCACCGCTCGTTACGTTATCCGTGGACGCTTAGCTCCACTCCGAAATATCCCAACCTGGATGGCTTAGGCTGTAATTATACATACGTTTTAGATGTCGGTTGACAAACATAACAATCTTGCATAATTATCATTACCCAAACAAATCATTATTCAATAAATATATGTAAGCTGTACTAATGATGAGTAGCAATGTATACATTTTCTACAACGCCATGTACGTCGCTGTTAATCAATGCCCCTAATACATGTAATATAAACATTATCAAATCACTCGTATATTACACTCACTGAGTTATGCATGCACGCATGTCAGCTAATGACCACATTATACAACGCTATGCATGCGCGTCGAACATTTATCCTAGTCACTCATCTCATTGTTATTACAATCACTTAGTTATACGCCACCGTTAACTAATGCACCTATTATCCACTGTTATGAAATTAATATTGTTTTACAATTAATGATCAATTACAATAATTACATCTAATAAAGTAACTTCAAAATCATATGCTAGTCTAAAGTTAATGTTTGAGAAACATCAATGCTAACCGGATGTCGTAACCGCCAACCAAGATGGCGCCGCCCACTGAATACAAATGTACGATAAAAGTTTAATAAAATAACTACTGACCACATGTTGCCTGTGAATTTTGCCGTCAAACCTCTGCTACAAACAAAGCAACTATCGATCAATCCCGGCAAACATTACGCCCAAACCATTATTTCCCCCGTTCAGTCCGTGACAAACGTGGCTAAATCTGCAGTATTGAATCTACACGAGAGGCCCGTTATACAATTTTGCCGTTTAAGGAAGATAGACCTATACGTTTACATGCATTAGCACCAAACTAAACTTATTACACGGCCTCTCTGGCGGCCACTTAAAATGTGCACGCTTTTACGTGTTACATGAATATATCATGGAGATTGTGAATTTGTTTCAACTCAATATATTTGGGTGCAACTGACAACTTACAAGAGCTATCCACGACCAATACGCTCTACCCGTGACATTTTGTGACACAGGGAAACCACAATACGTATAGCTCTCATATATTCATAATTTCCCACTGCCAAAATGTTGAGATTTTACCTTTTTGTCACTAGGTGATAAAATGTGTGTTACTCGGTTTTTAGCTCTACTGATAACAGATCAGCAGTGCTTATGCCGTGGTGCGGCGTCCGTCTTCCGTCCGTGAACTTTTCTTTGTGGCAACTACTCCTCTGAAACTACTTGACGGATTTTCATGAAACTTCACAGGAATGTTGCTCTTGATGTCTAGTTGATCCTTTCAAAAATTCAGGTCGGGCGGAAATTTAAAATGGATACCAGTGCTGAAAATAGATTTAAAAAACGCGAATTTGTCGACTACTTCTCAATAGCCGTAAGTGATATTGAATTGGAACCTTTACCAAAATGACTGGTGTGACATATACTTAGTCCTAACCAAATGAATTTCGACTCGATGTCGCCCCGTGTGGTTCCCGGGGCCCCGTTTGGTCACGGAGCAAAGAATAGGGCCACTGCAGCTCCTTTTGGAGGGGTAGAATCCCCCCAAATTCATGTTCATTTTATCATTTTTGTTCATGTTAATTAAAGGTCTTCATCATGATCCCTGCATTGTTTCAGGTGCCATCTCGCTCGCATCAAAAGAGCAGTGGCAGAAAAACAATAAACGTGGCTCCAGCTTAAATGGAGTTTCTACGATAGAATTTGCAGCAACTCTGCATTTCAGGGTGAGAAGGTTCTAGGCCCATTTTCCATAGTTTATCTCGATGTTCATGCCTGTTAGGCGCCATATAACCTTTCATGTGTTGGTGCGCCTTAAAACCCCAATTCAATTCGACTTGATGTCAAACATGGCCGCCAGCAGCCATCTTTGTTTACATAGAGTTATATAGGAAAAAATTGTGGCGACGACTCCTCTGAAACTACTTGACGGATTTTCATGAAACTTGACAGGAAAATTGCTCTTGATGTCTAGTTGATCCTAGCAAAAATTCAGGTCGGTAGGAAATTCAAGATGGCCGCCACTGCTAAAAATAGATTTAAAAAACGTGACTGTGGCGCTACTCAAAAGCCGTAAGTGATATTGAATTGGAACCTTTACCTAAATGACATGTTGCGACATATACTTAGTCCTAACCAAGATTCATTTCGAATTGATGTCAAACATGGCCATCTTTGTTTACATAGAGTTATAAAGGAAAAACTTGTGGCGATTACTTCTCTGAAACTACTTGACGGATGTTCATGAAACTTCACAGGAATGTTGCTCTTGATGGCTAGTTGATCATAGCAAAACATCAGGTCGGTAGGAAATTCAAGATGAGCCGTCACTGCTAAAAATATCACTGTAAGTGATAAATGCCCCGAAGCGTCCTTTGACCTCTATGTTTTTGACCTTGGAGCCATGGACCTGGATTTTGTGCACGACATGTCGTTTGGTTGTGGTGAGCACTTGTGCCAAGTTATTTGAAAATCCGTCCAGGCGTGCAAAAGCTATTGACCGGACACGATTTGACCTTTGACCTCTAAATTTGACCTTGGGGCCACAGACCTGGATTTTGTGCGCGACACATCGTCTTGTTGTGGTGAGCACTTGTGCCAAGTTATTTGAAAATCCGTCCATGAATGCCAGAGTTATTGACCGGACATAATTTGACTTTTGAACTCCAAGTGTGACCTTGACCTTGAAGACATGAGTTTTGCGCGCCACATATCGTCTTGTTATGGTGATCACTTGTGCCAAGTTATTTAAAAATCCCTGCAAGGTTGTGACGTTACGGTCCGGACACGAAATTGCGTACCTGTTTTTGACCTAGGAACTGCAAGTGTGACCTTGACCTTTGAGGTACGGACCTGGGTTTTGCGCGCGACACATCGTTTTGTTATGGTGATCACTTGTGCCAAGTTAATCAAATATCCATGCAGGGGTTTTGAAGTTACAGTCCGGACACGAACTGCGGAATGACGGACGAAATCCATGCAGGGGTTGTGACGTTACGGTCCGGACACGAAATTGCGTACCTGTTTTTGACCTATGAACTTCAAGTGTGACCTTGACCTTCGAGGTACGGACCTGGGTTTGCGCCCGACACATCGTTTTGTTATGGTGATCACTTGTGCCAAGTTAATCAAAAATCCATGCAGGGGTTTTGACGTTACAGTCCGGACACGAACTGCGGAATGACGGACGGAATCCGGACATACAGACAGACAGATGGACGGTGCGATTGCTATATGCCCCCAAAACCTTTTCTGGGGCATACGTAATTGATATTGAATTGGAGAATTCCTTTACCAAAATAAATGGCACGACATATTGCAGGCTGATCAGGGTTTACACTGCCTGGGTGCTCATCAGTCATTTGACCGAAACACCCCTTTGTACTATACATGGAATGGTCCAAATCCAAAGAAAGAACAGTCCATTATACATTCATAGTGGAATTAAGTCTCCTTTGTATTTTGGCTCTCCGAAAAAGACTGAAACACAAATTTTAGGTTTTTAAGATTTTATTCTGATTTTCCAGATATAACCACTGAGACAAGACAAATCTGCTTGTACGGTGAACATTGCGTAACATGACCCGTGACCGCGTCACAAACCTGCTATAATTATGAATATGGATCATTCAGTTATGTTACAAAAGGGTGATTTGGAGAAATTTTAAATACTGTTGAGCAGAAAATACGATATATTACGGTTGATGTTGCAAGGGATTTAATTGATATAGCTTTATAATTAAAATTTGTGGTAGCATTATGACATTTTTATAAGCTGGAAAAAGATATATTCTTTAGACTAGGATAAAATTGAATGGTATTATAATGTTGCGAAGGTAATTTTGCATAATAAATCCTAATATTTAGGAATATGGGAAAGTTGCTCTAGATGTCTAGTTGGTCCTTAGTAAAAATCAGGTTGGCCTAAAATTCAAGATGGCCGCCATGGCTAAAATAGATTTTAAATACAATTTTGCGGTGATTACTTCTCTTAAATCATAAGTGCTATCGGTTTGGTACCTTTACCAAAATGACTTTCATAAAACTTTATAGGAATATTGGTCTTGATGTCCAGTTGGTCCCAAGTAAAAATCGGGTTGGCCGAAATTAAGGTTGGCTGCCATAGCTTAAATACAACTTTATGGCAACTATTTCTCAAAAAACATAAGTGGTATTGATTTGAAACCTTTACTAAAATGACTGCCATGACATAAAATGACTGCCATGACATAATATTTGGTCCTAATCAAAATACGTTTTGATTCTATGTCAAACATGGCCACCAGCGGCCATCTTCTGGTGGTCATTTTTGTTTACATAGAGTGATAAAGGAAAAACTTCTCTGAAAGTGCTGGTCTTATTTCCATAAAACTTCACAGGTTCCCATGGCTGATACGCCTATCAAAATATATCAGTAGAGCTTCAAGGTCATTGACCTCTTGTTATCCTTAGGTTCTATAGTAATATAAAATTCTTTGGCAGAGAAAAACATATGATTATTTTCAAGATGCTTCCCCGTGTGGTTGCCGGGGTAGAATACAACCACTTGCAAACACACCGTCACATGCAGAGGGGTAGGACCCCCTCCACTCCACCCCTCCCACCCCATTCAGTTCAGAGTGAGAAGGTCCTAGGCCCATTCTCCATATTGTATCACTATGTACATGGAGGATGAGCCTGGCATGTTCATGCCTGTTAGGCGCCATATAACCTTTCATGTGTTGGTGCGCCTTAAAACCCCCAATTCAATTGATGATGCTTTATCAAAATTATTCACTGCATGTATCAATATATTGTACTGCATGTAACAAAATACTGTACTAAGTTTTATTTTTTAAATCATGACCCTGTGGTCACATTTTGCCCCGTCCCATGTGTCATAGTTACACATAGTTATAAGGAAGGTCTTAAAAATATTATTTTTTGAAACTACAAGAGCTCGAGTTCTAATAAGTAGATGCATTTAGTGTAAGCTTATGGTCCTCTACCAAGTTTGTTAAATTGTGACATTGGAGGTCAAATTGTGACTTTGGAGGTCAAATTTGGCTCCACCTCAGGGTTCACATGTTTAACGTAGACTTGTGTAGAGGAAAACTTTATCTTTTGCAGTACATGGTGAGAAGGTTCTAGGCCCATTTCCATATTTATCTCGATGTACATGGAGGATGAGCCTGGAATGTTCATGCTGTTAGGCGCCATATAACCTTTCATGTGGTGGTGCGCCTTAAAACCCAATTCAATTCAATTATCTTCTTCTACTATAGCTAGGGGGGGGTACCCCAACATTGCTGGTCAATTTTGATTTTATCTAAGATAGTTCTTTAAGACAAGTTAGGCTAGAGGGGGGGGGGGGGGGGGGGGGGGGGGGGGGGGGGGGATTGTTGGAGAGGGATGCCAAACTTGTTCACATATTGGGGTGGGGTGGGGTGGGGGGACTGGTCTTACACGGACCGCCCCATTTATTGATCAATGATTCAAGAATGCCGTGTTTTCATTAAATACGAGTTTGGTGGTGGTGAGGGGAGGGTTTCGTGACTAGAAAAACAAAAGAATGCACAATTAAAAGCGTTTTTTATTGACTGTCTTCAGATATCAATGCACTCTTCTTTCACACAAATTTGACAATACTATGTTTTTCTAAATTATGTAAGCAAATGATAGATAGGAAATTTATATAATCATAGTAAATGCTTGTCCGGACCGTATTTTCAATACTATAACACTTAGAGATATCAAACTTGGGATGTGGATACATCTTTGGATAGCGATGTGTCGCGTACCAAAATAAGGTCACTGTGACCTTGATCCGTGACCTTTGTCATAGAAAATGCTTGTCCGGACCGTATTTTCAATACTATAACACTTAGAGATACCAAACTTGGTATGTGAATACATCTTGGGATAGCGATGTGTCTCGTACCAAAACAAGGTCATTGTGACCTTGACCTGTGACCTCTGTCATAGAAAATGCTTGTCCGGACCATATTTTCAATACTATAACACTGAGAGATACCAAACTTGGGATGTGGATACATCTTGGATAGCGGTGTGTCGCGTACCAAAATAAGGTCACTGTGACCTTGACCTGTGACCTCTGTCATAGAAAATTCTTGTCCGGACCGTATTTTCAATACTATAACACCAAACTTGGAATGTGAATACATCTTGGGTCATTGTGACCTTAACCTTGATCTTTGACCTCCATCTAGAAAATGTTTGTCTGGGCCGGTGCGGGACTATGGATTGCCCTGCAATTCTTGATGCTCTTGTTTATTTTTTAAAGCTGTATGATTTCCCCTTTTCAGTATTTCTTACTCCATACCCACCTTTTAAAAAGCTTGACATATTTGACAATCTATTTTATCCATCAGAACATTAAAAAAAATATATATTCACGATATGTTTAGCAGTTTGATTAGACTGTATCTAAACGAGTGTATATAACTGCAATTTTTTACCAATTTTTACTGGTTTTAAAAAAAAAAAAAAAAAAAAAACACCTGTTTGTACGTGTCTTAAATTGTCTGCTTGTTGGCGATGTGCGCACGTGGTCTGCGTGCGTGAGCGCGAGTGTGTGCGTGCGTGTCTGCTTACGCCACCAAGTGCATGCTTGTGTGTGATAATTAAAAATAATATCTTGTCGCAAAACATCTCATTGAACTAATGTTGTAATGGAACCTTCGTTAGACAAAATGTTTTCTATTTTTGCATTAAACAATGGACCGAGAAAATGCCAAATATTAGCGTTAGCGTTTTTCGGTAATTAATAGATTGCTGTTTTGTTTGACATTAAAGGGGCACACGGCAATTTTGATTGTTTAAAATCTCGCGGCGTCCCGTTAGTTTTTCGACATAAATTGTATTTGTTCAATCATTAATATTAATTATAAGAATAGTATAAAGCAAATTGTTTTTGCATATTACTAACTGTTGATTATAGTTCACCTATGAAACCTACATGTAAAATAACGAAGACAAGTTGAAACTCAAGTATTTAAATATATGCAAGCAGATTTAATTAACACTTTCGCTGCCAATCGCGACTATAGTCGATTTTTTCCATTATTTGCGTATTTTCATAAGGGGGAGCACTCCTCCGGGCTTGTCTGCTTAATATTGCTAAATTATGCGGTGTACCTCGTTTTTTCCATATTTCCTGCTCGGTGAAATGCTATTTTCCAAGAATTATCAAAAATATGCTTGGCACTGGGCCATTGGTTATTTGAGGGATATGGCAGCGAACAGGTTAAAGTCAAATGATACTGGATTAATAAACTGAGACACTATGTAATGATAAAAACTTCAACATTGTCATGTGTCCCTTTAAGTTCGTACATCTTATAAATGACTGGGAGATTTATTCGCATTAAAATATCAGCTCTTCCCATTTCGGCTATGACATTGAAAACCATTTTGAATGTGTGTTAAAACGAGGCCACCGATGCTACATCTCGGGTGTAGAGTCGCGGGAAGATTGGTTACCAACACCTTGCCAATCGGCGAACCAACGTCTACCAACGGTGACCGATGGCTACCGAAAGTTACCGATGGTTACCAAGAGTGCTTTCGGTAACCGATGGGAGAACCATGAACGCACTCAGCAGATACCGCTATTGATGTGGGGCATCTGAAAAAAGTATAGGGTCTATTAGGGCCTGTCTATTAGGGCATATAGTCAGATTGTAAGGCAGATTCCCATACAAATCCCCATAAAACATCAGCATATTATATTTCCATCATAAAACATGTTGATTTAGGATATTTTTACTGAAATTTGCATTTGTACTGAGAGTAGATTTGCAAAAAGTAAAATTTCTTGACTGCCATTCTGGGGGTTGCCATCTTCAGTGAAATATAAGAGGCTGAAAGCATCACATTACCCCAATTGCTGGTCATCTTTGACTGTCTCTAAGATAGTAATTTAAAAAAAAAATAGGTTTTATCATCCGTTCCGATATAGGAATAGGTGCCAAAAGGCTACAATTGAGGCCTATCGGAAATGCAATAGTGGTATATGACCTAAAATCGGTTCTTCAAG
>JAWPHD010012330.1:0-76549 GCA_037043455.1 Cyrtodaria siliqua
GGGAGTAGGAGTTTGGGTGAGTAGAGTGTTGTGGAAGTGAGTTTTGTGGGTTATGTTTGGTTTAGTTAATTGTGTGGTATGAGTGGATTGGGTGAATGGGTTGTAATTTTGATGTGGTGTGTGGGGTTAGGGGTGAGAGGTAGTGGATGAGTTGTGGTTTGAAGTTTGTTAATTTATGGTGTTTGTGTTTTAGTTTGTGGGTTTGTTATGTGGTAGGGATGTTTGGTGGTTTGTTTGTTGGTTGAGTTTGGTTTGTTTGTGGGGGTGTGTTGGGGGTGGTATGAGGGTTTAGTAGGGGATATGTTGGGTTAGTTGAGATGGTTGTAGTTAGGTGAAGGGTGTTTGTTGGAGAGAAGGGGAGTGTGTTATATTGGAGGTTGGGGGGTTGTTGTTGAGTTGTGGTTTGTATTGAGTAGGGGAGTGGTGTGATGGATGGGTTAGTGTAGATTGAGTATTGTTGTTGAATTAGTGTTGTTGAGTGTGTGTGTTTGTTGTAAGGTGGATTTTTTAATTGTAGTGGGTTGTGGTTTGTGTTGTTGGTTTGTGGGGGTGGTGGGGGGGATTGGGGTGGATTGTTAGGGGTGAGAGGGATTGTTATTAGGTATGTGATTGGTTGGGTATTTGGGGGGGATGGGGGGAGGAGGGTTGTGATGTGGGGGAGTGGGGTGTGGGGATGTGGATGTGTAGAGGGTAGGTTGTAGTGTGGGTTGGGTTGGTGTGGGTGTAGAGATTGATGGGGGTTGTGTGTTTTTGTTGTTGGGAGGGGGGAATGTGGTGTTAGGATGGGAGGTTTTTATTTGTTTGATATTGGATATGGAAATTAGTGGGGGGGGGGTGTGTTGTGTTGGTTGAAGGTGGTGGGTTTGTGGTTTGAGTTGTTTTTGTGGTGTTGTGGTAATGAGGTGGGAGGGAGGTGTGTGATTTAGGGGGGGTGTGGAGGAGTTGGTTTAGTAAGAGAAAAGGGGATGTGGTGTTTATGAGTTGGGGGTTTTGTTAGGTGTGGGGTGTTATGGGGGGGTATGTTATATTGGATATGTTTGAGGTGAGGTTGAGGTTGATGTGATTATGGTGGTTTTTTGTGTGTGATGGTGTGGGGTTTGTGGTGTTAGGTGGTTGGGATAGTGATTAAGTGGGGTGTGTATGTTTGTAGGAATTGGTTTATGGATATATGTATTTGTTTTTATGAGGATTGGGAGGAATTTAGAATTTGGGGAGAGGTGGTGGGGGGGGAGTATGTGATAGGGAATGTGAGGGTGAGAGGTTTGTTTGTTGGGGAGTTTGGGTTGGTTGGTTGTGTGTAGGGTTATTTGGGGGGTTTTTTTATGTGGTATGTTGAATAATGGTTTGGTTTAGTTGATTTGTAATTATGTTAACTGTTGATTCATATTTATTGTTCTTATGGGATTGTATGAAAATTGTTTTTTATATGAGTTCTAGTTGTGGTGTTTATTTTGTTGTTGATTTTTGCATGAGGTAGATTCTACAGGTTACCACTGCCTTACTGAACGAGGAATTAGGAAATATGTAAGTGTAGTGTATAGCCTCACAGCCTTGCCAGATAATTGATAAATACATTTACCTGTGGATTAATTTACTGTTCAATGTTTTTTACGTCATCAAATAAAATCTTATTCTCGCTTTTCACAGATATTGCAATGTGTGAATTGTAAATATCTATTGTTGTGAATTTATTTCGATTTAGATAAACATAAACATGTTCATGAAACAAAACATGGCCGGAGAACTTTAATATTCAAAACATTCTCGGTTGTGTTCATTTTGAGCTGTGCGGCGGCAATAAAAGAGTATGATAGTGAACCTTTGGAAACGGCCGAACACGATAAATACGAAATATTGCAGTTTCGGTTTGATTGAGATTTGTTCATGAACAGTAATAACATATGCTTGCTACCGTTCACGCCCCATAGCCCCGGTTGAGCAGAACTCAATATTCATTAAATCAAGAGTACAGAATGTTAACCATCCCGAAGATGGTATGCATATGGCGGTGGACTTGCTACTTTTACTGTCATTATTCCATGTCCAGCGGCGTATAACGTCACTCTAACAGGTATTTTTTCGATATACGAGCCCAAACTTGCTGGCTAAAATTTAGAATACCACTTAAGCCGATGATATTGGGGCGTGAGTGGTGTTGCAGCGTATATTATTTCTCACGAGCATACCCTAAAAAATGAGTCTGCTACTTGTCCATCTTTTGTTTTTGTTCATTACTTTCAAGGGTTCCTCGTTTCATTATTTATTAGTACTGATAAGATGGCATAATGATATAATGAATAACCAACATGATAATTAACATAATGATATGCCATAGGCAATGGAAAAAAACACACAACACGAACAACAATTTGAAGAGTTCTGATGTGGACAGTTATATATATTTTTTAATGAAATAAAATATAATCATAAATGTAATAATTTACAACTACACCATTAGTGAACTAAATGCATTTGCCTTAGACGTAAACAACATGCAAGTGGTAGTGCTAAAGCACATATAGCTTAAAAACAAATACGTATATATAAACTAACGTCAGTTTTCAGAAGATTAGTATGCATATCTATATTATAATATATTCTTGCTCGAAACAGATCAATTTGAATTACAAAAGGAAAAATGCGAAATTCCTTAAGTAGTAACACAATATAGACATTTAATGGAATCATTATTTAGCAATCTTGAATTTGTTTAAAGGCAGAATATGCATATTAACACATAAATAGCAACAGTTGACGAAGCACTCGGAAGCGTTACAACTTAGAGAATTACGCTAACAAAAAAACAAATAGAATTTAACTGTACACACTATGCCGAATAAATAGGTGTGTACTAATTACGCTGTATCCCCTACACGCTGCGCCGACGCTAAGCACAACACATGAAGTGTGCAGATCCAAATGGATGGTTTATTTATAGCAGAGGTAATGTTTATGTAAAAATTTCAGCGTGCCTTTTTAACGAAGCGTACGTTATTAATCAGTTGTTTCTATTAACGGATGGGTACATCGGGCGATTTAATGGAAATTTGACGGTAATATTCTGTACAAACACTTAACACAAAGTCTCTATCATCTACTACTACAACTACTACTACAACTACTACTACAACAACTACTACTACTACTACTACTACTACTACTACTACTACTACTACTACTTTTAATATTACTATTACTATTACTATATAAATATAAAAGTCAAACAGGAAATGCAGCATTCATAGAACACGGTCAGCATGGTCAGCCTAAAACACACATAAGAACAAACAACAATAGCAAGGGAAAATAGTAGAAGCATTTGTAAAAAAAGGGTTTGTTTTAAGGGTACGGCTTTTGAACGATCATTGGCAAAACATCCGCTGGGGATTTAAACCAGTTTCTAGGGTATAACAAACCTTACTATTAATCTATTGCCATCCCAATAAAACGATACTCCAGGCTTTATATTCTAACAAACTAGGTAGCAATAATAAGCCGTATACTAGGTATAACACAACAATTAAAGGCACACCAAGACAACATTGAAAACAAAGAGGAGTTAGCTGTTTTAAAGATAAATATAATAACTCCTCCGTTGACTGAGCGATCTGATGATGACATGCATTAAGATCCATTACTGAAGGCAATCTATATATCGGATCTCTAGAAAATATATTTTGAATACGTGTATCCATAATATCAAACTTACCAGTGATTACATGACCAGACGAAGTATATCAAACTTTAGAAGTTTTACATTCATACATTTACATTCCTTAGGAGTGTTGTTTTGAATGTTTTTTTTGTAGTTGAAATTAATCTAAAATGTGTACTTATAGCAAATTATGGGAAATTTTAAATAAATTTGAAAAACAACAGCAAAAAAACAACAAAACAAAAACATAAGAAATAATTGTGAAAAAACAAAAACAATTAAAAAAGTGAAACTGTCTTAACTGACAAAAGTGTTGGTACAACTATTATGTTGTTGGGATTTTAGAATTTCCTGCGTTATATGTATGTTCACGACGAAATGAAATAATTATCAACATTTTGAGTACCACTACGTAGTGCATTTTAAGTCAAAACATACATGACGTGATATTTATTTCAATGCTTATTAGAAGCTAGACATACATTAAACATGTTACCATATCATCTGCTTTAATGGTGGACTTGCAAGATGCATAAAATAAAAACAACTGCACATCTTTGAGCTTTAAATAAACTACACGATTTCTGAAAGGTGGCTTTATATGCTATTTTCTAAAACATAGTTCATTCAAGAGGAGGTTCTGAAACGTTTGAGCCGTTATTAAAAATGCTGGTAACAGTTTTGGAAAGAGCATTAAAAGAGGTTGCCGAATGCAAATTTAAACGTGTAAGTTTATACCTTAGACATGTTGATTAATTATGTGAAGGGTGTTCAGATGACGCAGAGTGTAACTGAAGAGGTGAACGACTTACTTAAGTGTTTTTATTAAATATCAAAAGACTCACGTGCAAATTGGAATGTAATGACAAATTGTGAAATGCAAAATAATGGCCATTAGTTAGTTGCAAATCACTATAGTATTCAGTTACCATGATTACGTCTCTGATAATATGAAATGTGATATTCTAAGCTAAATCTTTTGTTTATCTTAATTGAGGTTATTCAAGTCTTCATCGGCGAGTTAAACAAACTATGATATGAAGCCGTAAGACAAAACAAATGAGACTAAGTAAGAATTTACAGTCATGTCACTTTGTTAAATTTTATCATAATCGTGACCATTTCCCTTCAGAAAAAAAAAAAAATCTGCTTTAAATTTTGATTATAATCGTTAGATAATTTATGAATTAGAACAACTGAAGAATAGACATTGTAGCAAACATAGAACTCATGTATCAAAAACACTCATTCACAGCAACAACTAAATCTGTATGTGCAGCACATCATATACTCAAAAGGTTGACTATACGGGTATCGAGTTGAAACCGTCAATGGCAAAAGGGGTCGCTAGGGTTTAACAAGTTTGGCAAAATGGATTGACCGAATGTTTAACATTATAAATTACCTTCTTTCCAAACGGTTTTGGATACCTTGCAATATTTTCATCCATAGTGTGGTATTCCACTTGTTCTTCTATCTGAAATTTAAAATACCACACTGTTAATCATTGTTCGTTGACATACTGTTGGTTATAATTAAACATGAGGTGCACCATGTAATAGTCACAACTTACAGTTATTTGGCCAAATATGACACCTACCACCGCTATACAATAATTGTTTGTTAGAACGGGTCAAACTTTTATTACATGCAATTAAAGTAATAAAAGCAACTGAACAAAACATCTTGAACTTTCAACTGCAAAAAATGAAGTTGTTCACTTGAAGTTGTTCACATGAAAATGCAATGTGGGCGTCAAACAATAATTACATTATTAGCTGCTTCATCATCAGTAACTAAAACAATTTTAAATTCCGAAACGAAAACCTAGCTCTCGGTGGAAGTAAAGAGGCCTTAGCATTATACAATTTAATACGGTTGTCTATAATTTAATTAATTAACTTTTTACCCACGTAGAAAGAGAGTCCGCATGTTCTCTACGACACCATTTTATGCTAAAATTCTCAACGGATTGGGCGGTCTGAGCACGATATGCATTAAAATCAATAATTGAAGGTAATCGATACTTCGGACCTTTAGAAAATAAATGCCGAATATGTTTATCTATAATATCAAAAAAAAACAGTTAATTTTAAAACAACATTGTGAAATCATACTTTTGAATTGAAATATATATTGTGAAAGGAGTTTTATTAAAACATTGTGCTCAGCTATAGTAAAAGTGATATTCGATTATTTGGACTATTGTGAAGAATTAAACCAGGAAAGGCTAAAAAATACATTTGAATTAAAGAAACACTTGAACATTTAAATTCAGTTGACACTTGACAAATTGGATTAAACGGACACTTGTCAGTTTGGATGAACAGACCCTTGACAATATTATTTACCATAATTAATGGACTTTATATTAAAATTGGACTTTAAAGGAATAATGGATCTAGTTTATTTGTATTATGTAAGTGAATATCTGTCATTGTACTGCTTTAATACCTAAATATGCTGATTGTATTTATAAAAATGTTTGCTAGTTTTGCACTTCATTTCTTGTTACATTTTGCACGTAACAGAAATTGGGGGCTGGTCCGGGATTCAAAAGTATTCGGTTGCTTTAATCATTCTTTTGGAAATAATAAAGCAATCAATAAATAATAAAAGTACAAAACTACTTGTTTATTTTGAATACAATTTGAACTTGAGAAATGTGTTGCTATGTCTACCCAGAAGGAGTTCGTTTCACTTAAAACAAACTGCCTTGCGCTTGCCTGCCCAAAAACATTATAATTTATCAAAATGGAAATCTTCTACATGTTCTACAAGGAAATCAGATATTTAAAACATGTTTTTAAGGTTAATGGTAGAATGAGTCATCCTTAAAAAACGCACATTAAGCCTGTTAACGGAAATAGAATTTGATCTAAAATTAAAATAATTGAATTGCAAAATAAAAAGAAATGAATTGGAAAAAAATAAATTTGAAAAAGAAATGCAAATGCAAGAAAAAGAAAAACAAATGAAATTACCGCAAGAAAAAGGAAGGACGGAATGTGAATTAGGTATACGGAAATAAGATTTGGCAAGCAAGGCAAGTTTCACTTCACCCTCTCCCACTCATCATAGTACCACCAAGAAAAGGAAGTTGACAAACACTTTCTTCGTTTTGAGAAAACTGCTGAAATTTTTAAATATTCATTACAAAACTGTATATTACTTCTACAGAGATTTGTATTTTGAAAACACCATGAAGTTTACACTCAATTAGAGTAGAGCAAAGTTCTTCATATCAAACTGTTAAGAAAGTTATTTTAAAGGCGTATTAACTGGTGCCTGAGGCATACAGGCACAACTTCAGAAATTAATAAAGAAGAACATGATCAAACACGTGTTGAACTTGCTCGAACTAACGAACAGTTATTTGATAGATGATGCGAATCCAAGAAAATTGAGCATGATCATGATAAATGAAGTCAACATTTAATTGAACAATGATGTTTAATCCTATGTAGATGAGCAAAAGGCTCAAACATTGAAAGATGCAGAGCGTTTGGCGGATGAGTATTTGTTAACTCACAAGGTTTTCTTGCTCACAAATCAAGCCCTCGGTAGCATTATTCATTTAAGAAACGCGCTCACCCGTACGAAATACGTCTAAACTTCAATCTAGTACACATGTACATAAGGTAATAGTACCCCCAAACATTAAGCATCTAATGCGAATACTGATCCAAAATCTTTATCTCAATTTACTTGCAATATTTGCAAAAACAAATATCACCTCATTTCTGAGTGCTTTACTATGGAAAGGAGGCAACAACAAAAATAGGATATAAAAACTACAGGTCTCACCTCTGTAAGATCTAAACCCTAGTCCTGCATTGGAAACAATGCAATATTTGATGTAACAACATCCTAGTCGAATTCTGTTATGGAGACTTCATTCAAGTGAAGGATCTTTATCACTTAGTGATATCACGTGTGTCCTTATTTAGGGTGTAGATTGTGGCTAACAGTATTTTACTGCCACTCTCCATACATGTAATTATTTTATTTATTATTTTTTCATCAGATTTGGTTACTGGACCTGCAGCTGTGGGAATAATATCTGCTTTACCATTTGAAGGTGTCCATTTATTACTAGACAATGAACTCGCGGGAGATAAGGCTGTTGTTAATCCACTTGTATCTGACAAAAACAATACTGTTGAGCAGTAAATAACTGATCCGGCGTGTGCAATAACTCAAGCTATCAAGTGAAGATGAAGCTTTACAAGTGGCTGTTTGTTATTTCACTAAACATGGAATCCTGATGAGAAAATGGCGACCACCTGATCCTTCTGATGATGAATGAACTGTCAATTTCCTATTTCATATCGTCGGGAAATTACCTTTTTAAAAAAACGAAAGTTCATAAATAACGAAAGTTAGTAATTACCTTGGTTACAGTATAGAATCTCACAGAATTTAAGGAACGAACTACCTCCTGATTGAAATAAATATTCTATATAACAGTATGAAGAGCTTTAGTAAAAGTTTACGTGAAACAATCCATCATTTGTTTTGAAAATACGAAGTTGTAAATCAATTTTGAACATACCTGATAATGTTCATCAAATTGTAAATGTATATTGGCCAGAAATATATATTTCTTTTGGAAATAATAGAATTGATATTGCTTTAAGGAAAATACCCTTGCAAGTCAAACTCTTTACATACCGATACAAATGCGATATACCATGTAACATATCAAAAACATTTCATTGATTTAAGTAATGAAGTTGAAACAATTTTGAAGCCCTTGAAGCCACATCAATAGCGGTAGTTCAGGGGACAAGAAGTATTTACTATGTATTTTTTAGGTAGCAGATAGTACATGCCTACACTCATTATTTGAATACTTTTGATTTATTAGGAATACCAATGCGCTCTTTCAGGAAGTAAAGCACTAATGTTTTCTCCTTTGATTTTTAAAAACAATACTTTTAGTAATATGTGTGTTTTGTAAATATTTAGTACAGTTGATTCGGACCACCCCCCCCCCCCCCACCCCAACCCCCACTTTAATAATTTTCTGCAAATAGTGTGACTACAAGCAAGTTCGGGTCTCACTTTGAATAGATAATACTGTGTAAGGCATATTATCCCATTTGTATACTCGTAAACTTTCACATTTCTTTACTCAATTAATAAGATATTTTATTACATTTCGATGGGTGAAAGATTGGGATTTCTCAGTGAAAGAATATTCATAATCGCTAAATAGTAATAACTAACTCCGAACACAAAAATGACTAACTGCGACGTTGATAACGTCAATAACCAATAACGTGTTGGTGACGTCGACGTCATCCGCCGATAACGCTAAATAAAGCGAATAATTCAGGTTAAAATCATACATAATCTGATTAAAAATGTAATAAATATATTATTTAAATGTTGTGATCGATTATATGGAAATCCTTCACTCGATGGTAGGAATATGCTATTTTTTCACTCACTCGCGTACGCTCGTTCGTGAAAAGAACCACACGTCTACCACCTCGTGAAGGATTTCACTATAAGTGATCCCAGCAGTTAAATAAAATATATATCTCACTGCGTTTAATTTAGTTCCAGACATTACCACTAAAATCAGAATATAAAGTGTATTAATCGGATGTAACTCCATTGAAAGACAAACCACGCACTAGTGTATGTACTAGTGAGTGATAGAAGTTAACAGAAGGTTTAGATTTCTGTCGTCTCTTATAAGGATTGAGGGATGAACTAAAAATTGATGTGTTGATAAATGATACTTATACCAAACGACGCTTTACGACATAGCAAATAGGATTAACATACGGAAGGAAAAAAGTGTAATATTTTAACCAATACATATACAAGTAATACTGCAAGGACAACGGCATTGACTTGTATAATGTTTATAATGTACAACGCAATAAGACTTTCGGAACCACCTAGAATAAGCCACTGTGTTGTATCCTAAATGAGTGAAAGAAACATGTATGTACAGAAACAATTATAATGCATGCATGGTTTGATGATTTCATGTTGCAGGTCAAAATAATTACCTTATTGAAGTAAACGTCATTTTCTGAACCGAGAAGGACATTGCGTTCATCTTCGGAAAGAACATACACAGTTGAATTTGGTTCCGCGGTGATTTGAAGTTGTATACTGTCGCCTGGATGCAGCAGAGTTTTCGTAAACTTGACAGCCACCTTGAATTAAGTTTCGGGATAATAGGTACAATTTTGATAGAGATTGTCAGAAATTATTGTCTCAAGTTTGAACTTGAAACTGAATTCTATATTCATGAATCATGTTCAGTGTCAAAATAATAAGGCTATGGTCGTAAATATGTTTCAGATTAAATATCAAGACACTACTTTGCTGGATCTCTCATGCAATCTCTATGAACTGTGAATTGTAAATTAAGCGTTAACTTAGGCTCAATATATGAAATATATAGCCTAGGTATAAACATACATATTGCATTTGTTAAACTCAGGGGTCATACTTGTAATTTTAATTCTTATAGAACATTAGTGGTAGAGCGTTGGACCCATGAACGAAAAATTGCGGGCTCGAACCCCGCCAAGACCATATTCGTTGTGTCCCTGAACAAGACGCCTTATCTGCATTTACTTAGTACTGGATCTACCCAGGAACACATCAAGAGTGACTAACATAAGTTTAGAGAGCTTTTTTTACAATCGATGTAAAATAAATAAGTTCAAACTAATAGAGTACATGCGTGTACACATACTTCTGTTTGAAACGGCGAACCTTCAACATCAAGGGATACACCATCCGAAAGCAGTCGTCCATCTTTTGTAGTAAACGTTGCGACAATGTACACATTTGGAACCATTTCTGGTTTAATTGTCAGTTGGAATGTTGCAGCTGACATTTGTATAACATGTGCTTCCAGAAATATTCCACGAGCATATAGCTGTAAACAAAGAACATGTGTAAGTTATAAAACCAGTTGGAACATACACTTAAACCATGCTATAGGTTTAATACACTTAAACCATGCTATAGGTTTAACTGTATTGCAATCAGTCAATTGCGGGTTTATATACTTCTTTAAAGCGAGACACGGCC
Source organism: Cyrtodaria siliqua (assembly GCA_037043455.1). Lineage (NCBI taxonomy): Eukaryota > Metazoa > Mollusca > Bivalvia > Adapedonta > Hiatellidae > Cyrtodaria > Cyrtodaria siliqua. Next base: position 10,724 of record JAWPHD010012330.1, read on the forward strand.
ATCTTGAAGTATTATTCAAACATTAAATCTAGAAACCAGTGTCAATTTGACGTAAAACCTGCTTGCATCTGCATAAAAAAAAGGTAATAATATTTGCAAAATGTCTTCATAATTTTACCATAGGTTTAAATATATCATTACTGAAATATAATCAGCAATTATTAATTTGCCAAAGCAATAATATGATGTTATTAATTAAGTGTTTTCATAATGTCCCAGTTATTGGTCCAAGGCCTCGGGCCAATATGACAGTCCGAGGACCAATGACTGGGCCAATATGAAAACAATTAATGACAGTTTACTTAATATCTCTCTTTATTCCTATGTTTTAAATATCATTTACAGGTAAGAAAAAACAAGAGGTATATATTCAATATAACATTTAATAACAAGTGTCTGATTCAAATAAATCTTCCCCTGTTACCGCTCGACGGCGCGTAGGAAAATCACACACGAACGTGATAATAGCTATATTTCAGCGAAGTCGATGTAACCGAATTTACAAAAATCAAACCTTAATTATTTTGATTGTATACATTACATAGGCGAACATAGCTGCGACGTTGTGTTTTTTTCCTTCAAAATGGCGTCTTTAAAGAAAACAAAGCCTTGGTCATATTGGCCGTGTTGGCTTATCCAATCAGATTGCTTGAATTTCATATTGGCCGAGTTTTCTTATATTGGCCGAGTTTCTCTCCATATTGGCATTGTTTTTACCTTATGATGCGTGCAGTTTCCAGCAAACTACGGCAGATATTAAGTAGTTAATTGATAATTATAAATAACGATTTTCAAATATACAACTTATTTAGAAAAACTAACGGTACACCACGAGTTTAAACAAGCAAGAGATTGTCGTGTCTCCGTAAAAAGTCTGAAAATTTTAATACCAACGTAATTAAAATAACCATATACATCCACTGTTAAAAGAATCATATACTCCTATGTATAGAAATTGTTCACTTGGCTTAACTCAGTCGTAATACATCATTTACAACCCAAACAACTGGGGAAGGTATCTTCTTGATAGATATGCATATAAAAACATCTTCGACGTTTATACCTATTTATTTTGGTCTCTTGGTGCATTATTAAACCAATTTTAATATTTATCACATTTCTATGGAAAACAAATAACAAAGGGGTCGAAAACATGGAATCTTTTAGACCCTCTCTCCCTCTCTCTCTCTCTCTTTTCTCTCTACATATGGAGTTGTTTATTATGTATAAAAATAGTACTTTATTTACTTATTTCGATGGATTAGTTGAACGGTTCAAGATATATTTAAGTCATTTTATTGAAAATATACGCATTATGCTGGGAGAAAATAATTTAAGTTAACGTTAATATCAACACTAAACATTAGCAGGATTCAAGAAATAATAATGAGAGATGCAAAACAATCTGTTGATATTTTGAATTTTCAGAAAATACACATTTTGACTGCAACCATTTAAAAGCTACGACATAATATAGTCTAAAGTGAATATATGTTAAGCGTCGAGAAAAAGAGTGAGAGTGATCAGTTTTGGGAAGTAAAGTTCTAGTTTTAAGTGGTTGTAGCCATATATGAAATACATTGATCAGTAAAAATCAGATGATGTTCCATTGGTGACTATCTGTTATTGGTATTATAAAGTAGCTAATCAGAATTTTCTGTTTGCGCTCAACACACTATAACATACCTTTAACAAAATCGAATACAATTCAGTATAGCATTATTTTAAATTTGGTCAAAGTTGGCCAAGCGATTTCTAAACAGAAGGCATTTATGAATAATGGGACGACAGTTGTCGCCAGAAATGGAGCGGTAAAAACAGCTCACTTGAATCGTTGACTCAGCTTCCCTAAATCGATAATAATTACCTCTATCGATAAATCCCCATGAAGCGCCTCCGTTGATTCCAGCGAAAATGTTATAATATCTCCAACCTTAAAAAGAAATTCAGAAATATTATCGCATCTTGCACACATTTTTAAAAATAAGCACATTAATCGCATTGCATATTATTTTATTACAGCGTATTGATTAATACCGAAAGTCGACCCCTTTGTGCAACGCTCACAAATTAGACAGTAAAATAGCAGTTTCTGTTTACGAGTCTCTTCACGCATGTACTCAATGTCATTCACACTCGTGTTCCTTTAGTTCTGAGTGTCTGCTGTAAAATGTCAGCAGGACTATAAAGTGGACCTTTGGAAAATCATTATTGTTTCTGTTCTTTGAGATCGTTGTAGCCTAAATGCAGAATACCGCATACCGCAGCCGGAGTTCGGGCTTGAAAGGTGTTGCATCTTATAAGTGTGAATGACATTGAGTACATGCGTGTACACATATTGAAGCAGTGATCCATTGGAAGCAACGAACACAAACAGATGCAAGTGGCAGACTCGGTTTTCTTGAGTCTGGACATGAGAGTTAATATAAGATAATATTCCTCACGTCTGCCTAGCACCGGATTAAATGGCATCCTACCATAAAGCAACAATTAATGGTCTGGATGATCCCAAAGGACAGATAACGTGTCTCTTTCGGCTACCACTCAGCACTAAATGAAACTAATGCGATGTCAATAAATACAGAAAAATATATCCTTTGAACGCATGGAACACAAATCAGGGAGGTAAGTAACAGACTCAGTTTTGTAGAGTCTGTTTATGAGAGGCAGTGGTGCTGTTATCACACTTGTTCAACTTTAAATATACGAAGAATTAGGATTGATCGGTATAATGTTGGGGCTGTATTGGTTATCATTTCGTGTATCTACGGCGTGGTTTAAGGACTATTGATCGGAATGAGCAACGTGAATCATAAAGTACATGACAGTAATTCAACACTACATGATTTCTAAATAATTGCAGTGCAACTGCATGCTTTCATGCGTATCATGTGTTTATTGAAGGCACATGGCATATAAAGAATTATTTTTTCTAACAATGGTGAACCTCGAAATTTGGATGATGTGATCATTGTATTTAGAAATGATGTCTGCCATCGCTGGATAAATGTACTATTACATGGACCTTTATCTTTCAGATAAAAACCAAAACAACTCTGAGTGAAATTGTACGAAACTTTTCGAATATAAATGGCACAATTTCTGCCATATACGTATTATTACTGATATCATTACGTGGTCCGAGTGTTAACTTTCATACCCAATCCATTTCCTTCTCCAAGAAGAGAAAACGGGGTTGGCTGGCGTATGAAATAAAACCTTAATTCCGGCTTAACAAGTTTGCATATTGTAAAATTAATACATTTAATAGGTAATGTTAAACAGGCTATCGCATTTCTCAGTTAAACATGTGTTTAACGTGGTTTATTGTCGAAATATCCGTTATAAAATCCTGCAAATATAAGCTTTCCAATCGCTTAATGGAATATCGCTTAATGGAATTAAGGCGGGACCACGTAATGTATGTTTACATCTAGTGTTGAATTACTGTCATGTACTATATGATTTACATTGCTATTGCCTTAAATATTCATTTAGTTGGACATTTCACTTGGCCATATCCCATCCATTATGGATCTTTTTTTCCCCAAAGACTGTCGACCAAAAGGCCTTAACTACTACTGAGCTCATTCCCACAAGCACTCCTTATATGACTGAACGATTGTTCAAAGCGAAGTTAAGCCCCATACATACATTCTATATCTGGCTGGATCTAAACAAAATCATTGCACTATTTATGGTCAGCTACATGTACCACTATGATTTGGGGCTTCCGATTATTTGAAAAAGTATAGGGTCTATTAGGGCATAAAGTTAGATTATAAGGCAGATTCTGATTACATGAAATTCCACAAATCTTAAAACATCCACATATATCATGAAAATAATATATTTCCATCATAAAACATATTCAGTTCAGGGTATTTTGATTGAAATTTCCATTTTTATTGTTAAAATTGTACTGAGAGTATATTTGCAAATTACAATTAATTAAGTGCCATTCAGGGGGTGCACACCTTCAGTGAACTGTTAGTAAACTATTACAGGCTGAAAGCTGACAGCATTTCAGTGTCCCCAATTTGCTGGTCATTTTGATTGTATCTAAGAAAGTTCTTTAACAACAGTTATATTTTGTCAGCCAGTGTGATTTAGAAATAGGGTTGAAGGCCATTAAGGATATAATGTAGGCGTATGGGGAATGCAATAGTGGTATATGACCTTAAAGTAACATTACATATATCCATATTTGTAAAGACCATTTTTGAAATTGTCAAAATTCATTTAAAGTTTAACCTCAAAGTAAAATATATATACCAGGTGAGCATATTGTAAAATGTGACATTAAAGCATACGGTATCGTAGTTACGTAAGCTGCGTTACAGTTTGTGCAGTAACGAGTTTGAAAAATGGATATTTGAGATACATCAACTACATTCCATTATGTTTATTTCGTTCTTCGGGGCATTTCATTTTATTAGATACTGGGACCGGACCATACGCCGTACGACATGGGGAATACGTTAAAGAAGGATAGCTCCATGTCCACCGCCATAAGTATGCCATCTTCCGGATGGTTAAAATTTTGTGCTGTTGATTTTATGAATATTGAGTTCTGCTCAACCCGGGGCTAGATGGCGTGAGCGGTAGCTAGCATATTTCACTACCACTCATGAACAGTCTCAATCAAACCGAGACTGCAATATTTCGTATGTGTCGTGCTCGGCCGTTTCCAAAGGTCCATTATCATACTCTTTTTTCATTATGAAAACAATGCTTGAGTTTTGCAGCAAGTTAATTATTCCGCACGGATTAATCGGCTAGTTTATCGTATTGGTGTCAATCATTTCATGGTACCTAATTCCATGTAAAGATTAGCATGATTATTATGTAATCATACTGTTTATGGCACTAGGTGTTTAATTCCATATACTAAGGCAACTATAACGTAACTCCATTGACTAACGTCTAAAATGTGTGACCGTAAAAAGCGCGATTTATCATCGTTAAAGAAACAAAATGCTGCTGCCATGAATTTGAATTTTCATAGAACAACATGTGTGTATGGATGATTATGTTTTTATATCATTGGCATTGAAATGGAAAAAAACACGTTAGAATTAAGATAACCATCTGGGACGGTATGTGATTTATTTTTGTAAATGTTTGTTATATTGTGGATTACGTTGTAGTTAATGGGATGGTTTTAGTTTATGATAAACGACTGTGTGTAGGAGTATATGTTAACGTTAGACTACATAGATATAAAAATGGAAAGGAAAAGTAGCATTCAAGGACGACAGTCAACCATAAACAAACACAGGAACAAATACCAATTTTAAAGATGAATAAAAGGCCAAATAAGACATCACAAACACAAAAGGGTTCACAATAGGGCTACCGCATTGGAACAGTCAGTGGCAAAAAAAAGGCCGCTGGGGTTTAAACCAGGTTATAGGGTACACCAAACCTCACACTTACCCTACTTTCATCCCAATAAAACCGGACAGTGTAAATAAAGAAATCCCCGCCATGAACTATTCTCTAACTAACAAGGCAGCATCAATAGGCACTATAAGTAAAACACAAATAACAATAGCCTAGAAAGCCGCAATGAAGGTACTCAGTGACATGGCAGAAGCCAGAGCAACAAGAGAATAAACTATTGAGGGCACGACAAGACAAGACTGCAGACAAACATCAAACGTCAACGTCCTTTTGGGCTTTAGGTAGACGTCATCATAGAGTCCACAGCCTGTCCGGTAACCATCGCACAATTAGAAAAGCATAGTGGCAAACTGTAAACGGGTCCACCACCACGCATGCAGTGCGTTGCAAAATGATACGGTCATAACCTATTAACAAGTTTAACAAAGATAGTATTAAAATGATCATGACCAAGGATCTTACGAAGTTTGTAAATCACGTCACCATAGAAGTCAGGTTGTGATAGTATTTGTCGCAGTAGAGTTCTTAAATTACTTTTATATTTGGAAAGATCAGGTTACGATAAAAAAAAATGTGCAAAGGTTTTAGGAAGTTTATGGTAACGGTAGCCCTGATGGAGTAGCTTGTTAGTTATTTTTGAATGATCTTGTATCTGTCCCGGGTAAACCAGCCACGCCTTGATCATCTTGTGAAAAACTAGTGAACATTCGAGCGAACTGTCAGCGTTTAAATGGCACACCTTAATTAACCTTGATCTAAAATATAACATTCGACTGCAAATAATTAATTCTTGAAATGTTTTACTTTATTATATACATATAGATTTGTATGTATAGTAAACATAATTTAATGCGTGAGTTGTTCCAGTTCTTTCATGAGTAAACTATGCATTCTGTGTCCAGTTTATTACAGTTACGAAAGTACCAATCATCTTATATGTATTTATATGTTTTTGTTTTTGTATTTCAATTACGTCAGGATTTTAGCATGCTTAATATTGATGATGAAATTTGAGGATTCCCGTTAACACGCCACATTATTCACAGGACAATATTGGATAAAGATGAGATTAAAGTTTCCAACCAGACAATCTCCCCCGGGAAGCGAATCCGCGCTGGGCAGAGGTGTGTAGTGTGCATTGTACGGTGCCTAGACGTCGAATATGAATCTAGATTGTCTTCAATTAATTTCTATATATATTCATACCTGATTTGATTGAATAGAATGAAACAGACGCTCCTGCATATCTTGCCGTAGCCATCCGCTAAGCTTTACAAAGCCAAACTAATATGTTGTCCCCACATGTTTACATGTAACTTTATTGACAGCCGAAAACCAAAATGGTGTCGACGGAACATTCCATTTTTCTTCGGTAGACTGACTTAAAAATCAGTAAGCCAATAGTGGTGTAAATAATAAAATATAAATGCAGTATACTATTTAAATACTTGTTATTTACTAGATATAATGGTTTTCATTCCAAAATAAAAGTAAAGTATGATCGATTGTTTGAAGTGCTGAACATTGAAGAAGAACATCATCCTGCATAACATACTCTTTACTTGGTACATCCAAACCCTAGAAACAGATATGCGCAGACGAAAATTCTAAAAATAACGCCGCCATTTTGTTTTATTTACAATGTAAACAACGGGAGTCAAAATGAATTTTAGGCTTTGTGACGCATAATGGATGGCTATGGCAAAATTGTAAACATATCCAGGAGGGTCTGTTTTCATTCAATCTAATCGTATCAGGTATGACAACATATAGCAAGTAATAAAAAAACATCGATTCATATTCGACGTCCAGACACCCTGAAATGCACAGTAGCTCTAAAGCATGAGACCATTGACCTAGTACCGAAATTGTTATAGCTTGTTTATTCTTATTAAAATACCTCGTAAGCTGTATATTCCCAGTGGCATTTCACCGGTTGTGTCAGAGTTATGTCCCCTTTAACTACTTAATGATTCTGATCAGCACAAGTGGTAATTAGATAAACCATATCAGACTATCAGGATTTGTGTTCTTCCTCTAGGCTTTTGCTCAACTGAAAAAATGACGTAAACAGTATCTTTAAATGTGTTTATATATTAAATATTTACAGAATTTAAAAACAAACCTTTGCATCAGGCTTACTGGGATATAATCTGAACATCGTCAGTGGGCTTATTGATAATGCCCTAACGGCAAAGTAACGATATTTGTCCATGTATTTAAGCTGAAATTAGAAACAATTGCGTTTTTGTTATTAATTGAAACAAATAAATGAAAATATGATTTGAAATATGCAAGTATGTTCTGAACATAATTGTATGCCATACATTGTAAATAATCGTATGATACTAATTGTGTATATTTGTCTTTACTAGTTAACACTTAAACCAAAAAAACATACTACTCGAAATAAATGTTAGCAAATCAAAAAATAAATTTTCTACATGTTTTCATCAACTTTGATAAGATGATATCTACATGTACTAAAGTTGCGACTAGATATATTCCAATGCTTTCTATTGTTTATGATCATGATAAATCGAGTATGAATGATAGTAAGGTTAATATGTATCTCATACAGAAAACTAAGGCTTCCCCAAACGTTGGTTGCAACGATATTTAACACGTATTTAAGAATGGTAAAGACTATAATAATATCTCAAATGCATTTTTTAAAAACTTATTTATTTTAGTGAAATAAAATTTGAAACAGGAAGTCCGAAAATACTGTTTACCTTCGTTTTGTTTTCTTTACCTAATAATGCGAAGAATTTGCAAAGTTAATCTATAAATAAATAACAAAATATTCATCTAATCTTTTAGTAAAAAATAACATTTTTATTTGAAGTAATGAGTAAAAATAATACATACATACTTAACATGTTTTGTACCTATATGGGTTCGCATTGATTATAGTGAAGCTCTTCTTAAAATACAATGTAATAAAACAACTTACCGAGATTTCAATCTTCTGTGCCAGGCGAGAAACTGGAATTTTAAACGAAGCAAATCCAGTTTCATCAAAAGAAACGTTGATATCCTTCATTTTTACAGACTGTATATCCCAGTATATTGGCGGAGTGTAAAAGTAACATGATTTTTTCTCAGCGGTTGTTATTGTATGAGATACAAGAAGAAGTCCGGGTGTTGACAGGGGCTTCATATGTCTCCCAACAAAAACCTTAGTAAAATAAATAATATAGTGTTGTAACATGGGTACTTTCAAATACTTGGAATTTACTTGGAAAAATGTCATGATTGTAAAACTGAATTTCTCTAAACATAGTGTTATGTTTTTTTGTAATTTAGAAAACTTTAACAATTGATTACTATAACAAACTAAATTCAACCAACTTCCACTTGTTTATTTGCTCGCTTTAGGTGTATCTAAATTATCCTGAATAAGAAATAAGAAATAACATAACCTATCTCTCACATTATGGATAATGTTCAGCTTTTTTTCATTTACGAAACATATCTTAAAGCCGCCACAGCTATAAATAAGGAGTATCCTATACCTATAAGGACATACGAGACATGTTTTGGACGGATTTTAATTTTCTGCCGAAACCTGGCCGTAAAACAGTATATTCGGAATTTAACCCGTCGTTCGATGTAGCAACATAAAAAACTACACTGTGCTAATCATTGAATTGTTTTATTTGTTTGCTCACACGCGATTCGAACTCGAGACCTTCGCATTGACAATCACTGTGCATTAAATTAGACCACACTGATAACCTACTTTTGATTTTAACTATATATTCGTCAGTATATTGTCAGTGTATACCATTCTAATGTTGGAAAATGGATTTATATTTGTACACATATCTATAGTGTCTAGAACCTGTTTTATAACGTGCGTATGTGAACGCATTGGATCTCCACACAAATCAACAAAGGATAACGTCAACAATGCGATAAACGTAAACATATTGATCAACTAACTACGTAGCGCCGTGGTAAAGCATATGGATTGTCAATCCGAAGGTCGTGGGTTTTGTATTAAACAAATATGTAATTTGTAAACCATATGAATTTGCAGTCGTTCATATTTTTCCCCAATGGTTCGAATCCTACCCAATTAAGTGTATTCCTCTGTATTACGTAATTTATAAATACAAATATCAACAAAGTCATCAATAATAACACGAGACACGTTTCCCGATGATTTATTTTCTGGTGAATAGGATACAAACCGCTAATTGGTCGGTTGACTACAGACAAAATGATACCTATGGCAATCAATGTCAGTTCTCTGCAATCCCTACTTGAGACAATCGTCTTCAAAGTGAGAACGACAATTTAAACCCTTTTCCGGTGAAATACTCTATTAAGACGGTAAGGAGGTTGAAAATAGAAATAAAGCTAAATAACACATACATATCACAAATCGCAAAACAATCCATCTTGAAACAGGCATGGTTCATAAAGGTCGTGTGTATTATATAGCTAGTTGAGGTTCCCAATAGGATACTTATGAATAAAGTGAAGATGAGAGCTGTTTACCAACGTAATTGTATGATATATTTAAATGATGCTTTATCAAAATGATTATTACTTGCTATCATAATTTGTAATTTTATTTATTTCTAATTTAGCTATTAATTTGTACGGTGCAAGGAGCTTAGGCTTGGGTCAATGTGGCCAAGTGAGTTACTTTTTCATGATGATAACAAAATAAATGTAACATACATCTGAAGTCATGATTATCACGAAGCACATACATACTGTTTTTTCCGGTATAGAGTTATTAAATAAGTGATTTTAGAGGAGATATTCAATTAGTGGTTTTAAATTAGGAGAAGATGTAGCGTAACATATGGCGTTGCCTGATGGCCTTTTGAATCGAGGAATCGAAGAAAAAACACAGACTTGTATAAGATCAATCCAGAAAACATGTAAATGACATGTTAATTGTACTTTAAAAGTGTATTTTAATGTCACTTAGCATTTGCTTTGTTGGTCAATAGAAGCAATGGAGGCCATATTGAATGACCAGGACTGAATGAAGTATAACTATTTTCGATTGGACACCGCATTTAAATACAAATAAGTAGTATTCACAAGTTAAAGGTGAAACAGATTTTAAAGAATGTAGCCCCACAGCCAAACACAATTTGTAAAATGGTGAAATAATTATCAAAATCGGATGATTAACAAAACAGATACGAACATTTGAATGCTGTTCTAAAACGGATATGGATTCGCCATTTTGAGAACTATGACGTAATATTTCCAAATTACCATATATGGAGTATTTATCAATATCATTTAAAGCAAGCAATATCACTGCATATGAATGAATAATCCTTTAATCCTCATACAAAGAATTGTTACCATTAAGTACACATAGTTTTAATAAATAAGTAAAATTTCATAGTTCATATAAATAGTCCATATATTGTCATATGTATGATGTCATAGCTCTCATAAGGTGGCTTCCATATCCTTTCAACACAACTTTGAAAATATCAAATGTTCTTATAATCTAGTAACTGAGGGGGTTTCTGTGTACATAAAAGTCTTTAAAATTCTCTCTAAAATCTTGTAAAATCGTGTACCGTCTGGGGAAAAAAAAAATGAGGATGATAGGCTGATATCATGGTGTGGTCCGAGAAATCTAAGACGACGTCCAGGATGGCCGCCATAATTTGATGATATCCTTAAAGTCCAGATTTACCCCATAGCTTTCCTAATATTTTACTTAAGTGAGATTTTTATAGGTAAAGTTAACATATTTAACATAATATCAATATTTATAGCAATAAATCCTGAAAGAAAATAGTGTTCAGTTGAAAAAAGGTATAAATTATTATCTAGAAAATAGGATTTTTTTTAAAAAAAATTGTAATGTTTTTTACGTGTTTTGGATTTTTGCGAAAAACTAATTAATACAGTTATGCAATAATTGTTCATAAGCATATACTATTTAACTGCACATGTTTGCATTGTTTGTTGTGAAAAATTCAAATATACAAGCAATTTAAGATGGGTGGGGTAAATCAATATACAATTTGCAGTGAACTTGTTTTTGACAACAACACTAAATTTAAGATATATCGTGATGTTTTGATTACATTTTAGAATTGCTCATGGCTCTATTATTGTTTTTCATAGTAAGGAAAAATCAATTAACCATTTCGGAAATAAAAACAGAATGTTTAAGTATGACAAATAAGTGGTAAATCGAAACGGATTTTTTTCTGATGTAACTTAAGTAATATTGGCACAGCGATACAATCCAAAAGGGTTGCTTCAATTCTGGTTCCGAGTTACTCACTCTCTGCATTTACAGTATATACAACATGATATTCCAACTTTTCTGTATGCACAATATTTATTTGAGCCTGATTTGTAGCTGCAACTTAACACCAAGTTCTCCAGGTAAAGCAGATGATGATTGCTTGGTAGAAGAAATCATCTTTCTCTTCATATCCATATAGATCTGAATCAACGTCCGTGTTGTTTAGGAAGTGAATATGTGCAAAGACCTTAACAGATGCTCACATTTAGTAAAACTTGTCGGAGGCAACTCACTGATATCCATCGCATGCTTTGATGATACAGATGATGTCTTAACTCGTCCATATTATTGCATTCTGTGTTGTGCATAAGTACTTCGACTAGATACTGCTCTACTTTACCATTTGGATCGTTAAACGCATTTTTAAAATCATTTAAATACTCGATAGGATTTGTTTTCAGTGTTACATTTTTAATTCCCCCAGGCTGGTGGTATCGCAACCAATGAGCGAATGCACTGCTGAAACAACAACAAAAGGCAACACCAAAACGTCCGTGTCGTTGGACAGGATAACCAAACTTTTGACACTAGCATTTGTTGGTGAATAGAATGTCTAAATGAGAGTAGTTAATTAAAGAATCGTACGTTATTGACTGACTTGGTGCTGGTTGCAGTTCTCTTGGACCCTGCTGAATACAATTTGAATAGCTGGACATGTGAATTTGTCTCTTTTACATGTATCTCTTCTGATATTACTTGACATCCTGTTATCACACTGTGTAATTGTGTTTGGGGAGCATGGGTGACATTGCATGGATTGTCATATATCTGTATGTAGGACTGCATATATGTCACGTTTTTGTCTCTGGCCTTTGTCTCTGAGACACACTTTCATGTTGTAATGACGTTGATCCACTAAGCTAACGATCCAGACTGCTAACAGCAAGCATGTCATGATAAATAATTTCTCACTGTGTTACACATGTTTTCTCTAAAGCGACTCTCAATTCCTGTGCTACTCTTTTGAGAAAGATTAATTGTTTGTTCCAAACACTACTCGGCTCTTACTGCTTCGATTTTTCCAGGGGTCATTTTGACACTGAAACTTTCCAATCAGAAAATTCTGGTCAATGGCAGTCAAACTGGGCGAAATATGGCAAACTAGCATGCACTATGTTGAGGTGGAGATTCCAATCAACCAGAACCTGTATGTCTCACTTTTACAACATGTTTTTCCTCTCTTTACGTTGACCTCTTCAATAAATATTGGTGGAATATTCCTTAAAATGTTTAAGTAACTGCTTGCTCCTGTCAATGTTCATTTCAGCAACACTTTTTCAGGTCATTTACAAGAGCCAGTTCTACTTGGCATATCTCAATACCCTCTTCTTTATAGAAATAAAATCACTGAAGTCTTTCACAAAGAAGAAGTATACTCTTAAAAGATCGAACGCGATGCGTACTGCCGACAAGAGATTGTACCACGTTCGGCCCAAAGACGAAGTTCGCTGTACATATACATTCGGCGTCACTGTTGCGGATATACTGGTCAATGTATCCGAGAAAATCTGGTACATATGAAATTATCACAAACTTAGAAACAGATTGGAGAACTCAGCTGTCATTTCACGTGCTATATGGTACACACCTTCGTCACATGTAATGGTGTAATGGATAGTTTTTTCTGTTAAAGTTGCCGAAGAAGGTCATTAAGGGATTCATTGGACTCATAAATACCAGGATCAATAACAGACACGGAGAGAATCAGAAGAGCAAAGGTCAAGAATATTGAGATCAATACAGTTCGAAATGATACCCCATTGCCTGTAAATATGGACACATTTTTGGTTTCATTCATTAACAAAGCCAAACTGCAGAATCCGATTAGGAAGCAATGTTACGAGAACTGCAAGCACACACGTCCAACTATTGAGATAGTATTCAGCGGAATCACAGGAGAACTGAAACCATCACCAAGTCAGTCAATAAATGAATGTATTTTACTTATCTACTCACAGTTAAACCTAAACATCGAAGAAGCATATCAGCGATAAATACAGCTATTGACGAAACAAATTCTGGTGCCAAAATGTTGGTTATCCTATCCAACAACACAGACGGTTTGGTGCTGGCCTGTGTTTCTGAGCCACACTCCAATCGCATGGACTTGATGAGATGTTGATACGAGAAGGCGTATGAGATTCAACAAGATATATACACGTCTTAATTGTATGGCTTCAAAGAATGTATAACTGTGTTGAAAGACCACCAGCGAAGTGGGAATTAAGGACTATTGGTCAGCCATCTTTGAAAAATAATTCCAAAATGGATGGGGTATGATTAATTGAAATTTTCATCCAAATGCATATTATAGGCATGAACATTGTCAATGATATAATAGATGACATTAATGCAACACTATTGATGTGAACATAATATCAGAAACAATATTTATTTGGCAGAAATAGTGCCCTTTATATTCGAAAGGTTTAGTGCAATTTTACTCTAAGATGTTCTGTTTTTGATGTTAAATAAATGTGTCCATAGAATTGTCCATTTATCTGAAATGGCAAACGAGACATCATTTCTAAATTAAATACGGCATGTTATCACATCATCCTGGATTCATTGCCTAGACAGCACGGACGTTGACCTAAAGCTATACGGATATAAAGAGCAATCATCACCGTTTTTAAACCTGGAGAATGTGGTGTTAAGTTGCAGCTGCAAATAAGGCTCAGCTAAATGTTGTGAATGCAGAAAAGATGGACTATCATGTTGTTTATACTGTAAATGCAGAGAGTGAATAACTTGGAACCATAATTATAGCAACCATTTTTGGTTTCATCGCTGTGCCAGTACTACTTAAATAGAGGCAATATGATCATATTAAAATTGAATATTGAATGACTCAGTTGTGAGATACATGTATATGAAATTACATTACATCAGATAAATATATCCGTTTCAATTTACCACTCCCACTTATTTATCATACTTAAACATACTGTTTCTTTACTTTCTAAATTGTTAATTGATTTTCTTTACTATGAACAGCAATACATAGATCCATGATGAATGCGAAAATGTAATCAAAATATGATGATGTATCTTAAATTTAGTGTTATTGTCAAAAACAAGTTCACTGCAAATTCCATATTGATTTACTCCACCCACATTAACTTGCTTGTATATTTAAATTTCATCAATCAAAATATGCAAATATGTAGAGTTAAATAGTATACAGTAATTATATTATTACGTTTTAAACAAATTTATCGCACAACTGTATCGATCTTCTTTACGCAAAATTCTAAGACATGTATAAAATATTAATTTATTTTATAATTTCTCCCTGTTTTCTAGGTGATAATTTACCTTTTTTCAACTGAACACTATTTTTTCAAGATTTATTGCTATAAACACTGAACCCATGTTAAGTTTTTTTAACATTAGCTATAGAAAACACCCTTAAGTCAAACATTAGGAAAGCTATGGGGTAAATATGGACTTTAGATGATCTCGTCAAACGGCGGCCATCTTGGATTTCTCGGACCGTACCATGATATCAACCTATCACCCTAATGTTTCCTTTTCCACAGATGGTCCCCCGCAAGATTCTAGAGAGAATGTTAGTGGACCTTTTATGCACACAGGAACTCCCTCAGATACTGTATTATTAGTTTTGCATCCGATTTTGATAATTCTTTCACCATTTTCCAAGATTTTCCAGACTCTCAATAATACATATTTTGGCAGTGTGGCTACATTCCCTTTAAGTGCTTCACTCTTCAAATTATATTATATGAGTTTCGCACGAACAAGTCATACGTACCGTCGTATAATAGTCTATACCAGGAACGAAATAATCTCGTTTGTCCACTTTTGTTATGGTTATTGGTCGTGGAAATCCCCGTTCAATCTTCAGCTCTTTTTCCGTAGCCATGGTAAGAGCTGTTGCGTTATCTGTCACTAACGCTCTTATGTTGATATCTCTTTGAACGGAATGAAACGTGGACTTCATGTCATACATTGGTATGTCAAAACTGACGTTGCCGTAAATCTATGAAAAGGATTAACTAGGCTGCTTTATAAATTATATAAGTAAGAGTGCAAGCAAGAGGTACACGGCATATGTTGAACCATTTCTTAGTAGCAAGAATTTTTATTTCTTAGTTCTTTGTTTCTTAAATACCATATTGGTGTCGTAACGATAGAAACAATGCACTCATTAAAATAACTCGACACTTCATTGAGTTAATCTGAGACTGCATCATTTTCATAAGAAGGACTTTGTCGTAAAATAAAAAAATGAAATCCATTTTATATTTTTTTTAATATATTTATTATCATAATTGTTTTAACTAATTCTAATATGTAGACGTATAAACATTTTAAACATGATTATTACTGCATTTGTTGTCCGTGCAAATCAATAAAGACATTATAAATTAAAAGCACCGTGGTGATGTTATGTAGGTCTAGAATGTCGACGAATGTAATGGAAAGACCTACCGAACATGATATCTACATTTTGCTTTTTAAAATATTCATATAAAATGTCAGTCCAAATGATGACGTAATTAATATTATGTGCGGTAATTAGTTACAATGCCAACATCTAGGATGTTTGATAATGTATGAAACTCAATTTCATAATTGTTCAGCTTAAATTTTGTCAATACTATTTAGAAAGCTATTGTTTGTAGTTGTAACGTTTAGTTACCTGTTTCGAATATTCTTTATATAATCTATTGTCATCAACCAAGTATATCTGTATAGTACAGTTACCGAAAACTGGTTTGTTGAATGTGTATCTGAAATGCAAACCTATACATGTAGATATAAAAGTCGAACAGACAATGTAACATCCGAGGTACTCACCCATCCAAAAGACATCACAAACATAAAACGGTTGACAATAGGGCTACCGCCTTGGAACGGTCAGTGGCAAAAAAGTCCGCTCGGGGTTTAAACCAGGTTCTCGTGTGCACCGAAACTCACTCTTACTATATTGTCATTCAATAAAACAAACGGAACAGTGTGACTAAAGATATTCCCGCCAGGTGATATTCTTTCTCTAACAAACAAGGCAGAATGAAACCATACTTTTATCCTATTATCATCCCAATTAAACGGGACAGTGTAAATAAGAAATTATCGCAAGGCTATATTCTGTAACAAAGCCGTGGCAGTAATTTCTAGTACGTGATGATGTATTATTAAACAGTGGGCTCAAATTGATGCATATACAAACAATCCAAATGTGCAGATTATTTGGCTAGAATGCGATACTTTGAGAAACCACAGGCTATAATTTGTTCATAGTGTACGCATATTCGAATTCCTGTGGTGTATCAAACAGCCATTTTGTTTTGGTGTTACCATCCAGCTATTCAATAAGCATAAATAAAATTACTTGTTTTGTTGTGAATACCACTATGAAAATCACCTAGTATTATAATACTCCAATACGTATAACAACAGAGATAAGAAACACGAATTTAATAGTTTGTCGGAGCTTTGAAAGACAGTTTAATAAAAACATTTGATAATAATCATGTCCAAAATTAACATAAATGGCAGACAAACAACTAATACAGTACACCATGTTATCAAAATGTGGCATCATAAAAATATGAACGATATTTCTATACAAAATGTGCAATTGAAATATAAGAAAATAGCAATCTTGGAAGAACAATAATCTATTTCCTAAAGTCTTAAAGTGTAGCGGCGTTTATTTATTTATTTATCAGAGAATACATTAACATATTATTGATGTAAATGTGACATTGGCTTATTTGTCTTCCTGCTTTTACTGTACCTAATTTAAAGCTACACAGTCCCTATTTTAACGGGTAATAACTCATGAAATCAATATGAACGAGTCACGTGTGTAGTCGGTATATAAGGCAGAAATCGATGCGTAAAATGTCATATTTTTCTTTCCGTACAGATAACAACGATAAATATACGGCTTCAGAATATATGTGATAAAAAACAGTTGCCCGGAACGGGATTTGAACCACAGACTTGCACTTTTAGGTTTTGAAGGATGTTCGCTGAACCACTAGACCACGGCTATTTATTGGTATGTTGCATTTTTAACATTAAATAGGCATTACGTAATAAATAGGCATTACATCGAACGAAGTATTAGTTCATATTGATAGCATACAGTATTACACCTGGCAATGTTAACTTACACGTGCGACAAGATGGACTATATATTTATTGATCCATCTTGTTTGTGCTTTGAGATAAACTAGTGTTAAATAAATAATTTTGCAACAGTCCAAAGAGTCAAGAGCCAGTAGCACAATATTAATTTAATGTACACACATATTGCATAAAATGTCATATAAAATGTATGTTGTATCCACTGTAACCAAACTTTCATAAATAAGTAGCAAAATTGCTGAATGTTTAGATACTATAAAAATATTTCGATATACTTTTATATGATAACAAGTACTGACCGCCTGTTGTATGTTTAATCTTATAGGCTTATATGTTTATAATGTACTCAACACTTCTGAATTTCTATTCAGTTTTGGAAATGGTTTGAAATGCACTTGCCGTGAAGTAACAGTTACTACTATGCTTGAGTCTGTTTCCTTGATAACAGAAGGTAACAAGAGGTCCACAGCAAATCTAGGTAATACTGAAAATAAACATATCGGTATAGTAGAAAGCATAGCCCACTGACGTTAAACACTCAATTTAACCATTTGAACATCTCATAGTAACGGTACCTTTGCAATTGTCTGGTATGTGAGAATATGGTGACCAAATAACAAGTATAAACGTGAACAATTTAACTTAAATTTATTGATGAAATAAATGACATTCCAGCCACTTGGATTTCGTCATATTTATTACTCCGTAACAATAAGACACAACAAAAAAACACGTAGATATAAAAGTCGAACAGGATATGTAGCATTCAGGGACCATAGTCAATCAAAAATACGCATAGGAAAAAACAACACCAATTAGAAAGATGAATAAAACG
Organism: Cyrtodaria siliqua; assembly: GCA_037043455.1. Classification (NCBI taxonomy): domain Eukaryota; kingdom Metazoa; phylum Mollusca; class Bivalvia; order Adapedonta; family Hiatellidae; genus Cyrtodaria; species Cyrtodaria siliqua. Next base: position 29,395 of record JAWPHD010012330.1, read on the forward strand.
CAATAAATGACATCACAAACAAAAAAGGCAGGATGACAATATGGCTACCGCCTTGGAACGATCACTGAGGAAAAAGCCGCATACAATGTAGCATGATATGACACACATCTCAATGTATAACATAACCTTCTATAATTCATCATGTAACACTTGCATAAACTTTGTTTTCATAATTATCTATTGTTCCCTATCTACAATAATATGACATATTTTATATATTGCTTTCTTTGTGGCGTTCATTCTTTGAGGACACATTTCCCAAAGCTACTTGGTCATTGCAAAAGCATGGGAAGCTTGAATATTTACAGCCAGCACGCTTCATGGCTGGTCAGCTCAGGTATATAATTTGAGGCCCGCTCTTATTTTTTTATTTGTATAGCATTGCTATATTGAGGGTAAAAATACTTAATGCTTAACAACATTTTGTAAGTTACTTTAATAAAGAAATATATGTTCATAATTTAGCTTTTGAATACAAAACTGTTCTGGTATTTCTTAACTGATTTTAGACCAAAAATCAGAGCACAACACAATAAATATACAACATTCCTTAATGTGTTACTATGTGTACTGGTCACAAATGCTTTATTGGATGGGCCTCATAATCTGAAGAAAAAAATAATATCACATTCTGCTCATGAAATTGAATGGCTAACAGTGATTTACAATTACATTCTCTCCACCCCTAAGTACAATAGGCTCGAAATATGTCCTTAAACATAAGTAAAAATGATAAATGTAGTTACCATATGGTCTGACAACGAACACTTTAGTCTGTGTTATATCCTGAAATACAATATTAAATCCTGTTAGTATCGGAAACATAAACGTAAAAGTTAAATAATAATATTATTTGTTAGTTTATGCATCACGGTTAACCTATATAAAAAGAAAGTTAGTTATGCAAAATAGTGCAACTTTACCCTCACGGATGCAGAAATTTTCCAGTCTCCAAAAACCGGATCGTCACTGAGCTTAAGCATTCCTTTAAATACGCCATCCGTTGACATCTGCGGACCCACTATTTGGATTTTATTGTCCTTGCCATCCTTAAATAATAAGAGAGAACAACAAATGGAATTTCTACCGAATTTGCCTTACTAAACAAATCGGATATGCATGCAGAATAAGTATGTTTAAGAGTTAATGCAGCAATATCAATATCAAGGATTTATCGAGATTTCTGAGGATGGAAAAATGATAATAACTACGGGGAAATAATTCCCTAGGGAAAATATTGCCTGCTAGCCGAATGTTTCGGACCTTCTTTTTACCTTGATTTCTCCGACAGTTTAAGTTACGAAATAACGGCGCTTGAAGCTGGGTGCGTAAGCAATGTAAGACAATGTACACAAATGACGCCATTGACGTAACATAGTCGTGTCAACGTAATCTTATTCCACTGCTTGATTTGCTACTTTGATAAACCTTGTATTTCATGTTCTTCAATCAATGATTGTAAATGACTGATAATATATCCTCAAGAAAACTGTATATAATAAAATTCAAAATATTTCGGTTATTCGCCAATTTGCTAAATTTCAATTCACTAATTGATATTCTTCATTGTCATGACGACACATGATTTGAGATGCATACGTAAGGAACTATTTGAATATGAACAGTGAAAACTAGCTAAAATAAGTGAATATTTTATCATTTATTTTAGAAAGTGTAATGCATAATATAATCACCAATAGATTTTCCCTCGCGAAAGTCTGTCCAAATAAGCTCTTGCTAGCGCACTCTGTAGTATATGCGGACGTATTTTCACTCAAGATTGAAACATTCATGGAAATTAGACTCTATATAACTTCAAAGTCACCGAATTGTCAGGTCGCAAATGGATTTCAGAATTATATAAAACAAAGAACAAAAAAAGAACGATAGTTATCCTGACCATAGATTCAATCAACTATCGAGTCGTAGCAGAACCAAACATTCGTTAAATTAAAGATAAGATTAAATGAATAAATAAAAATGTGTGTGTGTGCGTGCGTTTGTGCGCCTGTGTTTGTTTAAATTATAATGAAAAACACTCGTATGCATTACCGTTGTGTACATGACTTTCATTCGCGTAAACCAATACTCTTGAAATAAACAACATTCACCTTCTTACATTATGTCATGATCAACGTAGATGTAACAGTCGGGAAGAAAGTGTAACAGTCTCAGAATTCAGACAACCAAAACGCATGTAAATCTAAGTAGTTTTAGTAAACAAATGAGTCTTACAAAAATGATGACTGTTACGTTTCCGTTATATCCCAGCAGATTCGGGAGCAAGGCAATGACTCGATATTTCACTGAAAAGGAAATAGAATATTTGAATGTATCTTAAAGTCGTTAAGTAGTTTTTGATCTTGGTATCATAAACTTCGCTATTACAAACACAGTTTAAAGTTTACAATTTAAAACGTTGAAGACATGCCTTCAAGTGTGTATAGATAATACAGTACCATGCGTTTAGATTAGAAGTAGTATCTATCGGAACGAAGCCATACGCGTCTGTTTGTTAGACTGGACACTGTACTGTGTTAGAATGGACACAGGACTATGTCAGACTGGACACTGGACTGTTTGAGACTGGACACTGGACTGTGTTAGACTGAACACTGGACTGTTTTAGATTGGACACTGGACGGTGTTAGAATGGACACTGCACTGTGTTAGACTGGACACTGGACTGTGTGTTTTATATGCACTTTTTTCTACGCCTACATCCATACATCACCGTATGCCATCGAGTTAGTAGGGGTTTCCATTCCAGCTAATGTCTGGATGGCCTTTTGTAACTATCTCAGCCAGTGTCTGGTGAGATGTTTAATTATTATTATTATTATTTGCATGTTTGCATATTGCATTTGACGCGGATGTTAGATACTGTGTACGTTTATGTACTTCGTTACACTAATGTAATACATTTAATTACACGCTGTTATCTCTACCTTAAACACAATTATGGATATATGTAAAGTCGTGTTTTAGTTAGTTGCGACACCATTACAAGGATAAAACACGAACACATATTCACTAAGTATGTCTGTATTATAGCTTTGTAAACTTAAGCCGATGTAGCAAAAGATATAATAAAATGACGTGTTGTTTATTTATTTGATAGTTTGAGCCTTCCCAATGAGTGGAGAACAATACGAGGGAAAGCATGCCCTACTCATACTATGGAATATATTCATATTATTCTTTACGATTTACAAAATGGGTTTGTGTCATTGTATATCAATGTTTTAGGTACCCACTTTTTTATTTTAAATCGAAAGGGAGTGGTGGATTTATTTCTACCAAATAGGTTATGCATTGTTATCTGGAGCTGTAACCACGACAATTTTCACTATATATGCCACTCAGAGTGTTACGTTCAAGTTAATATTTCGCTTTTTAACTCTTTTTATAAAATGTTCGCCTCAAATTAAATTTGGTAAAGGTTTTGTAATATATTCTTTAAATTAAAATGCTTGTTTAACACAAATAGTTTTCTAATAACCGAGAGGTAATATAATGTGCCCTACCTCTCACGCCCACTAGCACCGACTTATGCAGTACTCTGCATTAAAATCACAAAAAGTGGGTTTGATGATTAAAAGTCTAATATGTGTGGCTTTAAGCAGAATATCGCTCAAGCATGTGCTATGTATTTACTAGACTGGATGTCGTCTCAGTCATATTCTAAATGTTTGCAATCAGAATCAACATAAAATCTTTAATCCTAAACATGTTTATCAGTTTTTGTTCTGAATAGCCCTGAATCACTGATGTTTAAATCCAGTAATTAGTTTGATTTGATGATAGCTTCAGTTGTTTCAAATATCATGAGCATGAACAAACATACGGACATAGCCAATCTTTATATTACCTCTCATGAACAGATTCAATCAAACAGAGTCTGCTACGTGTCCCTCTTGTTTGTATTTTACTTCTAAGGGATGAACCTTTCAGTATTTATAAGATCGGTTGTTTCATGTTAGTAAATAACGTTTATCCGTACACGTTTGGTGTATTCGGGTACAGATGCTTTCCTTAAGAGCAAATTGAGGCATGTGATAACGAGACTTGAAGTGTATTGTTAACGTATTTCGGTACAGAAACGCATACATATTCAAATGTACATTCTAGCCATTGTGATACATGTATACGCAATGTTTAAATACATACTATCGCAGTATATAGTAAGTACATGCCCTAAATATAACTTCACTGTATTAAGATGATACAATTATCACGCTTAACTAACACTTCACTTCCACAGGTAAGACAATATTAAATAGATAACCTTCTTGTCCGGCAGAATATCTTGATTTGTCTGTCTGTATATATATATACACGCTGTTGTCCTCGTAATGTATAGCAGACTCATTTCTAAATGTCAGTCCTCCACTACCAGACACCAATATTTTGTACGACGAGTGCAGCAATGATCCCGGGACCTACAATGTTATTTTTTCAAGTTTATCTATTAAACAATTATTTGAAATGACTATACCAATTTCTTGCATTCTGACTGGCCTAGCCGTTAACATTTATACCGTGCCAAAATGTAAGTAGATTAAAATAAAATTGAATGACTGATATAACGTAACCGTTTATCGTTCTCTGTTTTATGAGCATTATACATTTAATATGTTTAACCAGTAAATATCTTTGATTTTTTATATAGTTTATCGATAGTTTAATGGTCTTTAATTCAGCCGCTAATTGGAACTGTAACGTCCTGCCTGTAATGAACACATCATATATACACTACGTGGTCCGAGTATTAACATGCATACCCCATCCAACCCCTTCTCCAAGAAGCGAAAACGGGTTTGGCTGGGGTATGAAATAAAACCTTAATTTCGGCTTAAATGTTTGCATATTATAAAATTAAAACATTTACTATGTACTTTTAAACAGGTAATCGTATTCTTTCAGTATAAAATTTTTTAAACGTGTTTTATTGTTGAAATATCCATTAAAAAATATCATTACGTGGTCCCGCCTTAATTCCATTCAGCGATGGGAAAGCTTATATTAGCAGGATTTTATAACGGGTATTTCTATAAGAAAAGACATCTAGAAACATTGTTTTACTGACACAATGTTATACTTTTATTTTAAATTATCTATTATATTTTTGACTTTTACAATATGCAAACGTTTTAAGCCAAAATTAAGGTTTTATTTCATACCCCAGCCAAACCCGTTTTTGCTTCTTGGAGAAGGGGTTGGATGGGGTATGAAAGTTAATACTTGGACCACGCAATGCCTGCTAATATAAGCGTTCAATCACTTAATGCTATTAAGGCGGGACCACATAATGATATATATTTGAAAAAAATACAGAAACAATACTAGTTCAAACATACATCTGCCATATCCCTTAATGTAAATTATATTTGTTTTCACTGCAATGACATAAATACTGTTGTTGTTTTTTGTAAGATGTGAATACCGGATTCTAAAACAAAAATATAATTGAGAAAGTGTTTAAACTCCCTTTAAATAGAAAACAAATGCAGAATACACACACTCTTAAATTTATTGTTTTGTTTCATTTGTGAATAAAACATAACAACGCTGTTAAGTTTGATATAGACAGTGCTGAATATTTTTAAATATTGAACGAATAGTTATCTGTTTTATATGACACATGTTACCTTCTTAAGATTAAAAGGCAAGAAACAATAGTTTACCTGATAATCTTCATTAAAGATATCAGCTAATATACTTTTAAAAAAACAAGTTCGTATTTTTAATAAACGAGTACGTCTTCAATCGAGTCACACCACTTTTCATACAGAGGCTAATACGGAAGATTCTTTCAATAAAATAAATTACCTGTAGCTGGATGGATCCATGTTCGCCTGAAAACAACAAAAAAACAATACACACATGTATACATCATAATACAAACACTTGTTATAGGGTGCGGTGTTCGTGTATGCGTGCTTTGGCATGTATGCTTGTATAGCCACATACTAGAAGGTACATATATCGTATGAGTACGAATTAAACGCGATTTAATGCTATGCATTCATCAAAGGCAATTTCACCGACTATACTACAATACCATACTACAAGTCGGATGTACACGAAATAGATTGATCTGCTCGAAATAGTTTAGTGTGCTTCTCTAGACGGGTGTGTAAATAATATATATAAAACTAACATTGAATAACACTTTTTTCTTGAATATACCATCCAAGGCATATTATGTTTTAACGATTGGATCTATTCTTAATGTCAAGCCGTTAACTTAATCTCCGATACAATTAATCTTTCAATGTACACAAATTAGAGGACTTATACGATAAATAAAATGTGTCGGTTTCATGCTAATTGTCTGGTTAAATCAGGCTGATTGTTTGGTTGCAAACAAACTAACCACGTTATAGTCTCTAAATACCACTCACTAAATAAGCGATGACTGACAGTGGTGTTTGTAGAAATACGTAATGTCGGACTATAACCAGTTGACATCTGTTTGTAAAACCAATTAATTGTTTCTGTATTATATTTCGCAAATGAATTGTCTACATACCAGTGTGCGATAATTACAGAAGACATTCATATCATTAACTATGTGCACTTTTCAGAATTATGTATAACGGATATTAAAAGTTATCTTGCTCCCCTAGCATCTCTATATGACCTCACCCCATAAACCCTACTACGCAGTCAAACAAAATATGCCATGGACCGTTTTCTACCACTACCCACCACTCGGATCCAGGAATCAAAAGGTATATCTCGCCAGACGTCATTTCCAGTCAAAATTACTATAATTATCTTCAACTATAAGCCGCGAAAGCTATCAGATATACATAGTTAATGTTCCCTTTCCAAAACTATAACTCTACTTTCCTAACATTTTGAAATTTGATGACGTCATTTATGGTTGACTGCATGTATATTCTCCGGTTTCGATACCGATATAACAGATATGGCCTATGCAAAAGGGCGTGACGCCGTATAAATATCAATTACTAGTTAAATTCCGCCATTTAAAATACAACTTATCGGGAATTTTAGGCACATTTTAAGCTGTGCTCGATTAAATAATCCAGCAATTCTGTGTATTAAATATGTCATTACCTGAGTGAATATTGCTAGAATTACTACTGATTGTGGAACCATTGGACACATGTACAAGGCTAGTTGTGACAGTCGTATCTCCTGTACTTTGTAGGATGTTTACTCTCACATTGAGTGGAACTCCGGGTATCAGTGAATTCGGGAACTTTGCAACATATGTACTGAAGTTAAGAACAGATCATCACACATTGAAAGGATTGTTACTGTTGCCAGGCGTAACTGTTGCCAGGCAAAATCAAAATAACTAAACTATAACTTAAATATCTGAGCTAGACGTTTCACACCTTTCCAAAAACAAACGTTTACTTCTGTAAAAATGATGATTTATAACAAAATACCATATTTTCTGGGGTTAGCCATTTACTACCTTGGCACATTGAACACAAAGGCAAAATCTCATTTCAGAAGAAAAAAACATTTTTGAAGATAATGATACGCATTTCTGACAGTAAACTAGCACAGACAACACTATGCTAAATTATATTTTAGTCTTCTGTTATTATGTTATTATGCTAAATAACATACATGCTATCATTTCGTTGTTTGATTTGATCTGCATGACCTCTTGAACAATGTTATGTTTTCCAAGAAATGTAACCCGTATGCGGTAATTTTACTACTTTGTTTTATGACATAGCATGCACGTACATATATTCCAGTACAATGTCTATCACCTGTGAAATATTATTATATGTTATGTTCCATAGTTATTCTTTAATGAACACATTGAAGCTGTTTTATGCAGTAAGCAGACGCGTTTTTACATACTCTTTCGATCTGACGGTTGGTAGATTTTTAAATTACGTTGTCTAAATATGTGATGAGCATTTATTAGACTGTTTTAAACGCTGAAGTTTTACATCATATGTCATTTAAAATATTTTTACAATACGGATCATTGACTTTGGATGGACGAACGTAATTTGGCAGGTGTGTTTAAGAAGAAGGACTATTTGAATACCGTTGGCTATTAGCATCTGTAAATACATACTTAGTTCAGTGGAGTATATGTAGGGAAAATCCTTTGGACATCATAAATCATAAAGTAATGATTGTCACATCCGAAAAGTATCGAAAAACAGTTCGCGGTAACAACTTCAATACGGTAGTGATATAAGCAAATAACTAATTTTGTACCATAGCTCTAATAGTTTTCCTTGGTTCCTGCTTATGATATAATTTTTATAAACCTGAAGGTCTGAGCCAAAATCGTGCTATAACTGCCGGTATATTTCAGCCGTGATACAAATGACAGATTCGGCAGTTATACCATGGTCTACTCAATTTTACACGCGCGTAGTTGTAATGTTTACACACAACCTGTCAAACAAAATGTCAATTACCGGCATTGAATAGCTATGGTACAAAACATTTATAGCATATTTTTCTCGTATGCGATTCATACTGCACTATCGGGCCTGCGGCCCTCGAGAAGCAGTACAAATCGCATATACTCGAACAATTATGCTATACGTAGTACATAACCCATCCATACTACAAATATGTAAACTAGAGTTATTAAAGCTAAAGCAAACTGCAACAGAAAAATGAAATACAATGTACTTACTTAAATGCCAGTGATGGTGAAAGAAAACACATGCATATTACATGTACGTGCCACGACATCTTGTCTGAAATAAATCATCGAAATCAAGATGAATAACTCTTCGTTGTTGGTGGGATTTGAGACTTGTATTAATCAAATGTAGGAATCAACGTCAAATAAGTCTACCACCCTAAATTATCATCCGGATCTTCCCCTGAAGGTTCGATTAACAAGTGTCATTTGACGAACACCCAAACGACGAAATGAGAATGGAGCAAAATTGTATTACATCTTACCTGCCGCCTCTCTGCCTATAGACTGTTTTTCCTTTTAGCACTGTCAGTTCGTGAACGTGTCAGCTCATATCTTTAGCCAGTCGTTGCGGCCCTGTTATCAGTATTGAAGTCTTGGTTATGTGCGCATTTGGCACCATATATAGCATAAGTGTAAACATGCCATAAACCTAACGACGAAAACATCATGAATTTTGCTTCGGTTAAGGTCATTACTTGCAAGCATGAGATAGTAATTGCGTATATTGCCTTTTTGTTTCCAATGCATTTCTCCTCTTATAACATTACCGTAATTCGTTTATTCCCTCGTGTATATCGTTATAGAATACAGTACCTGAACACATACGAAATGCAGTCTCTCTTTCTTCTTTTAAAACTCTTATTACAAATCAATACTTTAATCCGCTCACAATACCTATTTTCTATTTTTCTGGAATTCGTAGATTGGCTGTATTTCATGCACGGATAATAAACAAATGCAGTAACCTGAAATATGATTTGTTTATAAACAAAATCAAAGAAAACGCAACCTGTGAGAAGTGTTGGCATGAAAAGGAGGACGCCGAACATTAATTTATGCAATGTCCGTTTTATTTAAATCGTCTTTTTCATGCTACCCGTCCATTCCACCCGCTCAGCGTTCGTGTATTTTTATTTGGAAAAGATAGTTATAGATATAAAGATAATAGCACTATTTTTAATCATGTTCAAATATACATTAAAGATACTAAACGATTTGATAACGACTATCCATTATATACGCTGTTATGACAACCGCTCGGGGCAGGATCCTACAACCACAGCGTCATCACTCATTCGTTCTTGTTTAATCTTTCCTAGCACTTTATTCTATTTACTCCTCTCCTTTTTCTTCTTCTTTTGTTCATCGAAAAATGTATTTGAATATGTATGTTAATTATATTGCCATCTTGTTAGCTGTTAATTACAATATTGTTGGGACGGGCCTTTATTAATGTTGGGAGAACTTGTGGCCCAACCCTTTTGCTTGTATATAGAAGAAAAACAATAAAATAATTTAAAGTAATAACATTACCCACAAATATATTTTATAAAAGAACAATGCATATTTGCATGCATGCACATTTGTCATTGGTTAACAGCGACATTTCCCAATTTATAATTCTAATAATTAGCAAGTTATCAAAACAAAACAATACAAATAAAATAAATAAATAAATAAATGAATGAATGAATAAATAAATAAATAAATAAATAAATAAATAAATAAATAAATAAATAAATAAATAAATAAATAAAAATAAATAAATAAATAAATATATAACTGAATAAACGAACGAACGAACGAACGAAATAACGAACGAACGAATAAATAAATAAATAAATAAATAAATAAATAAGATAGATCAGCTGGTATTTGCGATATGTCGAGTGTTCAGTGCTCTAATGAATGATATATTGTTTGTAAGCTATATACGTCGACACATTTTTATGTTGCTTTAGGTGTTTGTATAACTGAAACCACGATTAAAAAAATCCTCATCATTTTTGTTGATCTTAGTCCTTTTATGTCTACACACTTTACTTTCCATATCAGCAAGCCAGGTATGCATGCCATTTGCTCAGCTTGTTGTGCGACTACTGTTTAAAAATGGTTTACTAATACATGTAACTATATCTACACTCATTGCAATGCTGTGGCTTCATTCAACAAATGTATAGTAGTTCTTGATACTATTTGTATTATATCATGTATATAGCTCTATTGTTTTACCTTGCTGGGTCCGTTTTTCAAAATGTGTATAATGCTTTGTACCCCTCAAAAAGTAAGTGGCCCAGCCATGTCTAACAATAATGGGATTTGTCGTTTATAGACATAAATCCTTTTATTGTAGTGCGGGTGTTAATTTACATGAGTTTGTGGTCACCCTGACTGCACAGAGTGTGGCCCTCCTGTTTTTTGTTAGTTTTACAATTTAGTAATTTGTACCCTACACCGTATATTCAGCCTTTATTAATGGCGTCGAGAAGGCAGATGGTTGTATATTAATACGGGAGATTAAAATAAAAAGTATAACATGGCTGTATTGCATCATCAGATTTCAACGCGGCATGAAAACATGATTGCTGTTGTCATGAATTGGAGTGGAGTTGAAGGCTGAGCTAGATGTATATCATCAAGATAATAACGCATCATCTTTGTAGAAGGGAGTATAACGTTTATTTATCAATACCCTTTTAGTGCTTATATTCATTAATAGATCAACAAGTGTTGACCGAATAATTTAGGTGAAGGTCATTCGGAGATCAGTTTATAATTACATCACTGTCTGAATGATGCAAGCATGAAACGATCACGGACGGAGCAGGTGTTAGACTGCTCTATACTCCTTAGACGAAATGCGCAGTGAAGCATTCTAATAAGGCGTCTGCTAGTCTCCTTGTATATATTACGGACAGATATGCTGGTGGGGTCATAGCATTGGCGTGTCGGGAGCTGCGGAGGCGTGACAGGGTGCATTTGTGCATAGAAAAAGAAGAAGAAGAATTCTTTCTTTGTTAACTTTATTTTAAATTATTAATTTATATCGATTGGGAAACCTGTTCTTGCAACTTAAATTAGCGTCCTGGGTAGAACAGTACTAAGCAACATGGATTAAGTCCCTTGCTCAAGGATAAATTGCATGGCCAAGGCGAGGATTGAACACTGGAATAAATATGACAGTGTTCAAATTGTTGATGGATGCATATGAAAATAAAAAGTTTTATTTAATGTAGTGTGCAAGGTGTTCATTATTTTAGCAATTTATTTCAAAATACAGTATGCCTAAACTACAGTCACAGAGCCATAATTGCCGTAAAGTAGTTCAGGGGGCCGATGACGACTCAGGACGCAGGAACTGGATGAACCTACCAGTAAAATAGATACGGACAGCAGGAGCTGGTGGTATCTCCAGAGTTCGTGAGAAGATCGTTAAGCAACTGACGTCTGAGATGTAGGATTGGCTACACATTGTTACATAAGATGCAGTACATGTGCGAGTCGTATCGGAATCGGCAAGCGATACGGTTAACGGTGGATGGCAAGTTGTGGCTGAAGAAACAGATGTTGCAACGCTTACGGAAACAGGACTCGTTTTACACTGTATTACGGCTTTAAGTCAGTTGGGTTAATAAAAAATAAAATAAAAAATAAATAAATGGTGGATAGAATTGTGGGTTGTAAAAAATGACTAACCGGTATGATTTTTTTACACCACTTCCTGTTGTTGATGTTGTTGTCTTTAAATGTTCAACGGTTTACCTCGTTACTTACACAAATTAGCAACTTAGGTCTGTGATATTACTAACTGTTCATTATATTGCATCAATTATATATTTAAACATGGCATAATAATAAGAAAACATTTATGCAAGCAACTTCTAAGTCCAAATGATACTGGATTAATAAATTGTGAGGCTAATTTGCACAAAAAAATATTGCCGTGTGACCCTTTAATCACTGATTTTGTAGAGCTATACAAATTAGAACACTACATAAGTAAATACAACTCTGGTGTCATTATAAGGATGATGTCAATGATAACTAGCTGCTGATAATGCTCTTTAAGTACTATTATGAAAACAGTTTATATAAATAACTTGTTTGTCGACATGTTGTTAATGCAAATTAATGTTGAATCAGGCAATTATGTTGGCCAATTGATGTTATCGTCGTCGTTGTGACCTATGCATTTAACTTCTGCTGCTATTATTTACTCTCCAGGGTTGATCATGGAATTTTGGTTGTGTTGACAGTAATGGCAGTGTTTCTGCAATAGATTCTCTTAACAAATTGCTGATAAGTATACCTCAACAGTTTTTTGTTGATTTCAGCTAATTTTAACTTGCTGCTGACTGCCGCTGCTAATAAGACGGGTTATAAAAGGTCCAGTGTTATTTGTCTAGCGATCCACTTTACACATTTATTTTTGTACAGGGATGTTTTCATTATAGTGGCTGTTGTTTTTTATACTGGTGTGGTTGCTGATGCTGCTTACTTATAATTGGTTATCTATCACTCAAACACTTTGCCTTATATTTCAGTTTGAGTCACTATCAAGTTGACTTAGGGCAGTCAAAAGTTCCTGTCAAAAAAGTGGGTACGGGCGTGATGTTGTGGACAGGTCATAGAAGCCCAGTGTTGGTATTGTATGTAAAGTTCCATTTCTTACAGTTATACAAGTTAAACATAAATCACAAAGCAACATTTCAAACATTGCGAATGTCAAATGTATCAAAAATATTTGGTGTAGAATATGGGAGTATATCCCCAGAACTGGTTGATACATTGACAACGGATTTATAAGTGGGTGTAGTGCACAGGTTTATAGTCCCTCCGCCTTTTAGCCGATATGACGTCATGAATGTATTATTCCCGTTGGGATTATCCCTACCCTATATATAGCACTGAGTTTTGTGCATGGTCACTAAACTATAATTAGTACTTCTATGCTATGTCATACTCGAAATAAAACTATTCTATGCATGATCTAAATTTGCATGATCTAAATTTAAATTTTAATAAAACACTTATCACATCAATTATATAACACATTTAAACCTCCTTTTAATAACTACCTCCGAATAAAGGGAGGCATTTATAAACCAAGTAAGGTGTTCTTGCAGGCACAAAACAGAAATATTTGTCAAAACTATCCAGATGTTCAGGTCATGTGGTGAGGTGTATTTGACGGTTGAGGGTGTTTGTTATTCACGGGTTCTTAAAAAACCCGTGATTGAATGTGCGTGGAGTGGATTGTGAGTTGGTAACTTAATTCTACAATCCAGTTTTAGGGTTTAGCCTGGCTGGCTTAAGCCGTTTATATTGTGGCTATAGAGTTTGGATATTCAAAATGTGTATGTTATATATATACCTGGTCATCAGTGGGTTTGAGCCGATACATATACCTTGTAAAATTTGGCTGTTGTTGGCGGGATAGCTGCTTTAAATGAGGTTTTAAATGGCATTCAGGCAGTCAAAATTAATCGCTATTACATCTCCTTTATTTATATGAAAATAAAATAGTTGTGCATTCAACCTTTAACACGTGGGTCAGTTTACTTGACAAGGATACATATACCTAGTTTATAGTCAAAGGAGCATAATAGAATGTATTTGTAAATTTGGAAATGCTTTAGTCCTAGTCTTCTTGAATAACTAATTATTTACATAGGTGGTCATTCAAAAGCTAAAGTTAATTGTAAAATTGATTTTAATAAATGCGTTGCAGAGGTGTCTGCCTCCGGTTGGATGCCATTATGGAACAGAATGAACTTTGAAACAGATCTTTCATTGAAACACATTTTTTAATTCGTTTCTACCGATTATAAATTTACTTCTATGCATGGTGATGTGTATCTTAAATTCACGTTAATGACTGGTATATGTATAAAAAAAAAAAGGGGGAAAAGAAATCACTTCTTTGAGTGAGGTTATGTTTAATTGGACTAGACTTTAGAAGGTTAAGAAACAGTGGAACCTGCCCAGACATCAATTGAACTTGTGGCCGTTAACTAGTCAAGTACCTATTAATTGACTGCAACTGATCATCAGTTACTTAGGCATCCGATTATGATGATCGTTTATGAGTCTTAATGTTAAAATAGAAATCATGAGAGAATTTTACACACAAACACAAATATGGCTTAAAAATGTTATATATGCGGTTGGAAATGACATAACATTGTCTTAAGAATGAATACATACTTAGAAATTGTTCTGAGTTCAAGGTCTTAACAGGCACATGTTATGTATGCCTCATATTGTCTAACCGAATGTAACCGTTGACCGTCCTATTGATCATGACTTGAAGTTTAAGTCTGAAAACATGAACGTCCATATTCTTGATGCTAATTTGAGAAGCTTTGGAACTACTAACAGGTAATAAAATATGAAAGGTAACCCTTGAATCGTCCTCCAAATCTTATCTTGACATTCTATATGCCTTTTAATATTTTATTTCATTTATTATGATGCAATATCTGGTGCATCAAAATATCACTTCATAAGAGTGTGAAATCCAATCAAGACGATATAAGATGATATGCGTTAATAGTTACTTTTATTTACTTGATTCAGTTTTAGTCCATTTACTAAGACTTGTGCCCTGTTTTATTTTCTCTGCAGGTAATAGCAACTTTGGTTGGGCTGCATATTTCATGTTTTAAATCCCATTGAACTTCCTTCCGGTGGGCTATCAAGCATCTAGGTTAAGCAGAACTGATAAGGATATTTCCTTTCTTATTCGGGTTCAGTTTGTAATTGGGTACATTTGTCACACGCATGCAACACTTTGTTTCTGCATAGAGTGACACAAGGATTGCAATATTGTTTAGAAGAATGTCGCCTTTAGTTTGGAAACTGGTCCATAACAGTATTTAAATAATTACAAAATCGGTTGTGCAGTCATGTTTTTGGCATATATAACCTCTATTTTCGGTTATCTGCTTATCCTTCGTAAAAATAAAATGCTAATCATAATCCCAGCTGGAGTTCTATGTAAACAAACAACTTATTTCAGTTACTGTTATTATATAGCTGACAAATTTTATCCCAGCTGTGGTACTATTTGAAAGATAATGGCAATATTTTGTTTAACCATTTTGGGTTTAAAGCCATTTTATGTTTTTGTAGTAAAACCCGCATTTGGGTTCCTGATAATGTAATAGCTGACCTTATTTGAGTCATTTGATGATTTGGCATTTGATGAATGTATTAAACTCCGTATTTGGGTTACAGATAATGTAATAGTTTATCATATTTGGGTCATTTGATGATTTTTGTTGACCATATTTGGGTCATTTGTTGAATGTTTTTGTTGTTGGCGAGACAAATTTCTTCGATTGTGAAGTGCGTCAGCCATACCTCCATTTGATGATTTATTACTATTCAATGCGGTGCCCTGATTCGCCCATTTAATGGCGGTGCCTCTAGCGGTGCCCATGTCCCCACTAGTGGCATGTGGCAGAATGTCGCGGTCACAGCAGTAATTATTTTACGAGAACATTTGAAGGAAAGCAACTAAATTTTAAATATCTGGCTTGGTGAACATCTGAACCCAGGGTTCACTGATTACAGTTTTTATTCACTTTAAAAACTGGTCTGAGCTATGACCATTTTTCATAAGTATCGTGACTGAACATTTGATATGTATATTATGTTTCTTGTTATATTATGCTGAAGCCATGGCCAGTTTATTCCAATAAATTTACACTATTATTATTATTGGTTTACTTTCATAGCCCATCTGCAATAAAAGATTATTTATATATTTGTATACAAACATGGGACCTTGAGGCCGTGTTAATATTTACCCAGTGGATGTAAATTAAAACAACTTGATAAAGACGTCACGACCAAGTGTTCATCCAAACATATCAATGCCATAGACCTGTAGTTTTAGTGAAGATTTATATTAAAGTTTTATTTATATGTGGCATAGTCATTAGTATTTCAACATTTTTAGCAAGTGTATTTACAACATGGCTTACATGTCTTTAAATGTTCAGCCTAGCTCTCTGTGCGACTGTATCTGAAACTCCGACATAACCTGGTCTACTCAACATTAATATACAAAAAAACGTGACATTTCTGCATTCCAACCCACGACAACATGTTTATATTGTTCGTACCAACTGTCAATCGTGTTACCAGTTAAAGAACTATGCCCAAACAAATTCACTAAAACAACGGAAACAGTATGTATATGACATACAATTTAATTGAACTATTTTAGTTTATTTTATTGAGCGCAGTGATATGAAAATTTTGATGCAATTATATACTAAAAAAAAAAGAAACGCAACGGTGAATTTCCGCTATATAGTGTATGTATAATATGCTGCTGTTAATCGAATGGTACATGGCTACGTATGTCCTTTCAGTTTGGAAAAAAGACTATACAACTCATAACAATCCAAATACTGTCCCTTCAAGTTTCATTATTGATAGAATACGCGTTTACACATTTTGGGATTTCTTAGGTGTGCATTACATGAATTATACAGCGGAAAATGCCGATGATTGTTTCAGACTAACGAACGAATGAACGGACGAACGGACGAACAAACGACGAACGGCCGGTGCGATTACTACATCAATTATTTTTGGGGATAACAATTAAACACTTTGAAATTAAACATAAACAATATTGAAAACGTTACCTTACAAAACGATATTGCGCCTAAGATGACGTAAGGTGGGTCGTTTAAGCAAACATTAGGGGAACACGGCCATAAGGAGCATCACCTGTGGAATAAACCAAACAGTGTCACAGAGATATTTTTAGAAGTCATGCATAATGTTAATTCAACACTATCAAGCCTATAGCTGTATCTGGGTTGCCTCTTTTGGTTCTCTACAGATGATTTAGTGTTTGAAAAGTGGTTATTTCTTTCTGTCTTTGTTGATATGAATAGATGCCGTTCGTGCCAGACATGACCCTTAACAAGGAAAGTTGTTCTTGCATAGATAGCACAACTTACTTCCTGGTTCACACATGGACGAAATGGACGATTTATCAAATTATCAGTTTATTTACCGGTCGCATGTGTTGTTATTGATAAATTATAGCATGTTATACTATACATACATATCGCAATTTATTTTAATGCTGCGCGATAATTTATAGTTATTTTTTTACGAAAGGCTGTTAAAAGTTTTGTGCCATGTGATTCCGCGAAAAGATTGACAATATATTGGGTAAACAGTAGGAATCATTGCTTGTTGGGTAATATTACTATTCTGTCAAACAGCGAACATGATGAAGCAGTATGCCTAAAAAGGCATAATACCATCACGGTTCACATGTTAACTTTCCCGTATTGACCAAAAATCATGATCACTCAGACGCCTGATGGGAGTTATGGTAAAGTCAGAGTATTCCGATATAAACTGCAAAATGACACTCATGTGCAAATAACTTAATTACACTATGTGAACTGTCCCAGTAGTGTATAAGGCGACGATGCTCGATTGTACGCTTATTTCATTAAGTGTTTATCCATAAATACTATAACTTTGTGAACTGTCCCAGTAGAGTATACCAGGACGACGCTATTCAATATTAGCCACCTTACACGACTTTTTATCAATAAATAATAGTAACGTGTGAACTATTGCGGTAGTATATATAAGGCACCGATATGATTAAAAAAACAAACACTTTTATAATGCCTCTCAATGGGAAGTATTCCCCGGGAAGAGGGTTTTCTTCGGGGGCATCGATGCTACCAAACAATGGGGTTAAGCAATGTTTTGGGGGTAGGTAAGTGTCTTTAAACACATTATTCAAGGAATGAATTGCATGTGTGAACTGTTCTGGTAGTGTATAAGGCGACGATGCTCAATGTTACTGTCTTTTGAATACGGTGTTTATGGATAAATACATGTACTGGAAATCTCTGAACTCTCCCGGTACTGTATATAACTACGACGCTACCACAAGTGTGTGAACTGTCCCGGTAGATTATATAAGGCAAAGATGTGGTTTAGAAAAGTATTATTTTATAATGCCCCTCAAGGGAAAGTATTACCCGGCAAGAGTTTTTTTTCGGGGGCTACCATGCTACCAAAAATGGGATTTATCAATGATTTGGGAGTAGGTAAGTGTCTTTAAATGCTTTATTGGCGGAATAATGTGCATGTGTGAACTGTTCCGGTAGTGTATAAGGCGACGATCTTCAATCATTTACGGTCTTTTGAATAGGGTGTTTATGGATAAATACATGCACTATAATTGTATGAATTGTCCCGGTAATGCATATAAGGCAACGATATGGTTTAAACATTGTTTTCTTTTATATGGCCTCTCAAGGGGAAGTATTCCCCGGGAAGAGTTTTTTTCGGGGTCTACCCTGCTACCACAAATGGGGTTTAGCACTGTTTTTGGGGTAGGTAAATGTCTTTAAATACATTATTCACGGAATGAATTGCATGTGTGAACTGTCATGGTAGTGTATAAGGCGACGAATTTCAATGTTAAGGTCTTTTGAATACGGTGTTTATGGATAAATACATGTACTAGAATTGTCTGAACTGTCCGGTAGTGTATATAATGATGACGCTATTCAATATTGACCAACTTTCACGATTGTTTCTTGATACATACCACAAGTGTGTGAACTGTCCCGGTATTGTATATAAGGCAATGATATGGTTTACTTTCTGTTTGTTTTATAATGCCTCTCAAAGGCCTCTCAAAGGCAAGTATTTCACTGGAAGAGGGTTTTCTTCGGAGGCTACCATGCTACCAAAATTGGGTTTAGCAATGTTTTGGGGGTAGGTAAGTGTCCTTAAATACATTATTGACTGAATAAGTTGCATGTGAGAACTGTTCCGGTAGTGTTTAAGGCTACGACTTCGAATTGTACGCTCTTTTCATTACAGTGTTAAGCGATAAATAGTACAAATGTGCGAACAGTCAAGGTAGTGTATATAAGGCAACGGTATGGTTTAAAAAAGTTTTTCTTTTAATGCCTCTCAAGCGGAAGCAATCCCTGAGAAGAGAGTTTTCTTCAGGGGCTACCATGCTCCCAAAAATAGGGTTTAGCAATGTTTCGGGTGGGTGGGTGGGGGGGGGGGGGAAGTAGATAACTGTCTTTAAATACTTTATTAACGGATTAAATTGCATGTGTGAACTGTCATGGTAGTGTATAAGGCGACGATTGTCAATGTTACGGTCTTTTGAATATGGTGTTTTAGGATAAATACATGTACTATATATATGTATTCAATATTGGCCAACTTGCACTACAATATGTATGCCTATACTGTGTGCAATAATAGGTATAAATACTTAGACGGTACTGTACGAAGATACATTCACGCATCACGTAGATAAAAGTAAGTATATATGGGCGATTAGTGTTCGTGATATTTTTATACTAACTGATACACGTTAAGTGTTTGCATGTTGCCAACTTTGCCCGAGTAAATTACTGAAAGCAATTATGCACGACACTGACATGGGCAGATGGATGTGTGCCATGCATAATAGCATTGCAATTTGCGATCATATTAAACATGCACGTGGAAATGGAAAGAAGATATACATATATACCTTTATAATGTCCATACATAAAGATCTACATGCATTTCGATTGCAACAGTTAACACATGAGCTTCATTCCTAAAAGGTCAATTTAAATCCTGTTTACATTTTTCATAATCCGTTTTAAATTATTTCAAGAAAGTTGTTTTCACAGCCATGCATTTAAAGACATTGCTAAACCCCATGTTTTTTGGTAGCATGGTAGCCCCCGAAAAAAAATCCACTTCATATATAAAAGGCATTATAAAAGAACCTTTTTTAAACCATATCAATGCCTTATATACACTACCGGGACAGTTCACACAATTGTAATATGTATCGAGAAACAATCGTGGAGTTTGGTGAATATTGAATAGCATTGTCTGGGACTACCGGGACAGTTCACACACTTCTAGTGCATGTATCTATCCATAAACACCCTATACAAAAGACCGTAACATTGAAAAACGTCGCCTTATACACTACCGGAACAGTTTACACATGCACTTTATTCCATCAATTATGTATTTAAAGACACTTACCATTGTCATTCCCAAGAAGTTGCAATGTTTATGCAAAGCGTCTGTGTGATCATGATCAAAACAATCAATACGGAAAAATGCACATGTGAACTCTGACGGTATATTGCCCACATTTATTGGCCACCAGGTGAGCGATTTAGGGCAAAATGGCTCTCTTATTCTTTTATATTTTTCTCCACTTCTGTAGAGTCGATGTTAGACTGTAATCGTATGATGCGCACACATACACAAACAAGTTGGATTTAATAGTTACAATTAAAATTCAACTTTCCTAACAGTTAGTCATAGTGTCTAGCATATGTGTATGCCCTAGCCACCAAAGGTAGAGGACGGGGTATATAGCGTTAGGGTTGTCCACCTTTATTCCGTCCTTTCGTGTCCGGGCTGTTACTCTGTATAAGAGTATTTCAAATTTTAAAATTGTTCGGCAGAACAAATAGTCAGCACAAGAAGAATGATGTGTCGTGTCCAACTCATATCCTCATCGGGTCAATGTGGCAGTGAAGCTCAAAGGTCAAACTCGTGTCTGAGCTATTACTCAGCAATGACATATGTGATCAAAAAGGTTTATTTGAAAGAAAACAAACAAATCGCGACATGACGACGATGAACCGCATACAACCACTTCCAACCTAGGGTCAGACTCGTGTCCGGGATTTAACTCAGCAATAACACATTGGATCAAGGAATATTGGTAGAAATGTTCATCTCATAAAGACAATGTGTCATGGCAACTCCTACTAGTTTTGGTTCCAATGTCACAGAAAAGGTCAACATGCGTTTGTCACCATTTCATAACTCTGCAATGCATGATTGGTTGAAACAATTACTGGGCAAAAAGGTTCACCACATGAAGGCGGAGTGTTGCGTCCAACTCCAGCCAGCCTAGGGTCAATGTCGCCGCAAAGGTCAAACTTCTGTATAGCCAGAACACAGCAATGAATGATAGGAATGATATTGGGAAGAAATGTTCACCACATGGTGATTGGAGTGTTGCCTACATCTCCCACTTACATTGGGTCAAGGTTACAGTTAATGTCAAATGTCAGTTTATGTACATATTTCCCGGTTTCATGTCTGGGTCATAATTCAGCAATGACGGATTGGATAAAAACTCATGGGTTCGAAGGTTAACCACATGGAGAATGAGTGTCGCGTAATATTTCACCAAATTATTATGTATGTTATAGAATAGAATGCCTTGACTAAACACATGTTCACTTTTAGCTGTGATTGGCATATTGCGCTGAGTAAGAAATGTAATTACATGTATATTTGGGACACTAAACCGTTAACGGAAATGTTGATACCCATCTGCAATCATCAATACATAATTATGTTTATCCTGATTGAAAAGTCGTAACCGGTATATACTCGCATGTAAACAGGGTTTTTCGTTGAGGACTTATAAACATGTAGGTTTCCCATTGTTGTGACGCGTCATGTCCCATCACATTTTAACAGAAATATTTTATCCCAGAAACCATTTGGCAGAATAACATGAAACTTCACAACAGAAATAATGCCCCATTTTGAGTCGCCTGCATGGCAGACACTTAGATATTACTTTTTTATTGTCGTCGTCAAACTTCCGTTTCCGCTCAACTTGTGAAAAAAATCCGCTCAACTTGTGAAAGTCTTCAAACATAGCTTGAATGCCTTTGATGAGAAGATGACCTTACTGATTTTGGATCATTAGGTCAACGGTCAACTGTCAAGATCACTGTTATCAGACAATGAATATTCGTTTCTGCTGAATAACTTGTGAAGGATTATATCCACTGAATATAAATTACATAACTTGATTGATCCTTGGTGAGAAGTAATGAACTGATGCATCGATAACATATTATATATATAAGCGATATAATATTATCAGTGTAAGGTAGATAATTATCTTGTTTAGTCCTCTACTGGTTTCCACCGGGGTTTATAGGTACATTTTGCATGACGTCCTTCCGACCAGTAACGTTATTTATCATGCTATTCAAATAATATTATACACAACGATCACCACTTTGAGAGTATGTGTCACACGTCAAGGTCCTTTCCTTCAAGGTCATACTAAGACTAAAATATATTGCTATTAGTTTGTGTCTGGGCAATATAACTTCTTCATGTATCATTCAATTTCAATAATTGTATACACAAATGGTGACCACCATGAGTTGATGTGTTGTGCCCACAGCGAAGTTCTACCTACATGGTCCACGTTACACTAAAGAGTATGATAATGGACCTTTGGAAACGGCCGAGCACGACACATACGAAATATTGCAGTATCGGTTTGATTGAGACTGTTCATGAGCGGTAGTGAAATATGCTAGCTAGCGCTCACGCCCTCTAGCACCGGGTTGAGCAGAATTCAATATTCATAAAATCAATAGTACACAATTTTAACTATCCCAATTTTGAACGAATTTTCTTCTTTTTTCTTGTGTATTTAGATTTAAACCTGTAAATATAGAACGTCAAATTAACAGAAAATTAGATAATTGCATCTATATTCAGATAGCTGAACCTCTCGTCAAAACATTTGTACTGCTGTTCAAATCAGTTGTACCACAGGATAAAACTTTGACTGCATTTCAATTCAATTGTACCGTGGTTTAAGTCGTTTGTACTATGGTTAAATTCATTACTATTTATTTGTACCAATCATTAGAAAATATGCGATGCGGTTCAAATACAAGATATGCGAAGAAATAATACAAATAAAATACTTGGTACCTGTAGTTAAGGGTGCCCTCTGGTGAATATCAGAACAGTAAGAATGTTTAATTTCCCTGTTATTTATGAAGACTAACATATTACTAGTTAGTTTCTGGAAAAATAATGATGGGTCGGTGATATAACTTTTTCGCAAAATTAATCTTTAGTAATACACTCTCACAGTGTGGTTTTAAATTCTGAATCAGCTGAAAATTGTGTATAGCAACTTATATGTGTGTTGTGTGGTTTGCAGAACAGGTATCGATTTTCCGTCTTTTTTAATGTAATAGTTCATACTTTAGGACGAAAAATTAAGAGTTGTGGTATTTTTATCACCATCTGAACAATTATTATAACCCTTGTCATTACCCCACCCAGTTTACTATAAATTGCATTTTTAAATTTGTGATAAATCAATTTTTCATGATAAAGGAACAGTTAACTTTTTGAGATATTTTGTCTACAATATATATAAGACCTGAGTTTTAGAATGAAAAAATAATAATTGGAGGGTCGGTGTGCATATAAGAAAGATATTCAATAAAAACTGAGAAAAAAATGTGCTTTTTTAGATTTCGACGAGCTCTGACATATAACGGCATAGGTCTGTAACAAATAATAGGAACAATACTTTGTATTGCTGTCTCTGTATATCCTAACACATGTCTTTGTAATAAAGTTTAAATTAAGTGAAAATCTTAAACGGTTTTTGAGAAATACCATCTTTTGTACCCCTACCCCACATTTTGGCTTATGTTAAAAAATTTCAATTTTGGGCACAAAATGTGAGGTAAAAAAAAATTCTAAAAAATGTTCATTTTTTTTGCACTAATATATCCCTATTGGGCATGAGTTTGTTACTGTATAATTATTTTTTCCAGTTTTATTATAATTTTTGAAATATAACAAATGTAAATTTCCAGAAGTGCAAAAATCCAAAACCTCAGCAGTGGTCACCCTTAAGTGAGTTTTGAAACCGCCTTTGACATTTCTTTTTATTTTGAGCAATTTTTGGTCAAGAAAGCTATCTTGAATAAATGGCAATGAAAAAGAAAAATCTAAGTTGACCCTTTCCAAAGAACATTTTGCTAAAGTTTCAATATTATCATCTAAAGCTGTTTCAGAAGAGATTTACTTTAGGGATGTACTTTTAAATGTTTCCTGATATAAATCTATGTATAATGAGCGTCACTGTGGCAGCCATACAGAATATTCGACTGTTACGAAAAGCAATAGCGGCCAACCCAAAGATAATGCACGTGAAGATATGCTTCTTTAAGTCAAATCAATAATTTGTACCGTGTTTCAAATCATTCATCAGCGGTTCAAACGTTTTAGACACCAGTTCAATAAATAGGTCGTTTTGAACCTCGGTGCAAATTATTTAAACCGCGATACGAATTTTTAAACCATGGAACAAGTTGTGTAAGTTATTTGAACCACGGTATAAATGGTTTGAACCGCAGAACAAATGATTGAAGCATGTTTAACATATTTGAAGGGAGGAGAAATTATCTGAGTTTCTGTTGATTTGGCGTTCCATAGCTAAGGGGCTCATTATTTTGTATATATATCTTTACATTCTTATCAAAATTAGGAATGTTAAATTGGCATATACTTATGTCTGGGAACTAGAAATTGAGACTGTTAAAGGGCCTAATATGTATATCTTTTACGGAGCGCATGATTGTATAGAATATATATTGGTGAATCAGGTACGTAATACCGCTACAGCAGTATATTGTCGATGCACCAGTGGTTTTATCAGATACATTGGTATAAGTTATTTCTAAAAAAAACAAAATACCGATTCAATGGTTAAATTTATCGAGGCTCGATGAAACTGATTTATTTTATGGGTGACTAAATTTCCTGCTTTGAGGCAGCTCTAAATAACCGACAATGTTAAACATTTGATTCAGAAAATATCTACATTCCGGAGTAATAAAACCGGTGAAGGATATTTATCTTTTATATTTTATGTGTACCTATGTACAAGGTAGTGCTATGTGTCTTTATAATCTGATAACAGGGTGGTATTCCAGTAACAGCACTGTAAAGATAAGCATTGAGCTCACTGCTATTTTTTTTTAAAGTAGACACCGTCATTATATGACTAAACGGCATTAAACAATAAATTACCGGTGCTAGGGCCCTATATGTGTCAATTTTCATCCAAGCTTTATCAGTACCGGTGCTTTTGACCTGTTCGTACACCATTAATCCAATAATTGTGTTAAGCACTAGTACATAGATGGAGACGAGCATGCCAGTTCTACAAGCATAACAGGGACATTTAGAAGCAATGAATTCAATTTGACCACAGGTCTTATATAATATCGGCCCTGTGATATTGCATCTCTGATTCTAATAACACCTTAATAATATACTTCGACTGTAGTTCCTCAATGCTACATTTTCTGTTCAACTTTTTGTTTTCTTAATGGATGATTAGTTTTATTCTGTTAAATGTATTTGTTAACGATTGTGCCCACCACGAGCTAAGACTAATGCAACAATTCGACGTCGCATTGACATAGGTCTTGATAAGGAAGTAGTCTCCCGACATTAACTGAGCATATTAGAGATGAACGTGGGGCGTAACTGTGTTTTGAATAACATGAACGATTTGTCAGCTGCCCTTGTAAGGGAATGGGACAATCTCTCAGACGCCCCTTATCCAAACATACGTAAATGTAATGCGACGTCGAATTATTGCCATAATCCATGCTCTAGGTGGGCGCAGGCGTTAGTAATAAAATTAAACGGAACAAAACTAATAATCTAATAATCTATTACGAAAATGAATAAAAAGTATGATTCTACCCAATTAATGAGTAAATCTGAAACTGGCGTCAAAAAGATACCATATTTTGTAGAAAAGAACAAATATCAGTATTCAACCTTTAAAATAGATACACTTGTTTTCATTCGGAGAAATCTCCAAGAGAAGAGGCTGAGTAACGTTGCGTGTATATAGCGGAGTCACGTGTTCTAAATATAGAACGATGTTACATAATTTGGAACTCCCGAAAACATGACACGCTTATAGTAGGTATTTATAAATCGACAACCTTGTATTTACTTTTGGCAGCGAAGAGAAAAAGTACTACTGAATGTACCAATCGTATTCGATGAACGGTATATGCTCCAATTAGGAATTCTGGTTTGTTTTTCGCTAAATTGATATGTTCGACATTTGTTGACCTTTTTTTGGATACAGCAAAAGTTTAGTTTGTGTTTAGTTTGTGTTCAAGTTATGTAGTTACATTTTGTTTAAAATCAAAATAATGATCATCGTCGTTTATAAAATATATTCCGGAAGAATTATTATTTTGTTAACAGTTGTGCCTCAATAAATAAAAAGCAACACAAAGTGGTCAGAGATGTAACAACAAACAGATGAGTATCTTCCTCTGTCACATAGGAATCATCTACATTTCAGGTATGCACTTTCATTTGTAACTGTACAGGAAACATTTAAAGACTACCAAAGGTCTTACATTGAAGAAATTATACATCGAATGCATTGGTGTTATCAAAATATGTATATTTCAAAATTTACTATGCAGCTTTTGCTGAACATTGAAACTGTATAGATTGTATCGTGTATCACAACAGGAAATTCAACTGCTCACAATTTAAATAAGTATCATATATGAATATATATTCCTATATCCATTTTGTCTTATAGATAAGAATGGAAGATGAACAACGAAATTATGCAATATGTTAACCTAGTGTCAAACGAGATTGTGTGAAATGTTTGTCAAGTGCACAACCTTATCTTCGTTGATCTCTGGGTCAATATAATCTCATTTTATTTAAAATTAGGTTATCGAATGTGTAAGGTTCACTCTGAAGCTCATTCCGAACTTGAAAATCTAGTTATCATTCATCGTGTAACTCTTTATAAACATACATATACTATTATCGGATTTATCTCCCTTACATATTAAAATTATCATGCAAGCTGAGATTTATGCACCCAATAATCTGGTTTAAACCCCAGGCGGCATTTTTGCTTCTGACCGTTCCATGGAGGTAGCCTATTGTCAACACGTTTGTGTTTGAGGTGTCACATATCATGCTTCCTTTTAAAATTGTAATTGTTGTTTATTTTAATCCATGTTGTTTGTTGACTGTTCTGTGAAAGCTACGTTTCCTGTTCAACTTTTATATCTAGTTTTCTTTTCATTTAAATTGTATTCATGAATGTTTGTCTCAATTACTATAATATTCTTGCATGGAGAACTTGTGAATTCAAAATACACTTTGAAAATACCTCATTAATTGATAAAAATGACTATGGAAAATCAATTCACTATTATTCAGAAATAAAACAGTAGTTACTACTGTGAGAGGTATAAAACACGTATTTTATAAGTTAAACTAATTGTTAGGATCGAGTGTGCTATTTGTTTTCTCTTTTTTGTGTTTGTTGTTTCCTATGGATCGGCTTTTCAGTATATATTGACAGTCGCAACATTAGCTTTTGTTTAGTGCTGTATTTTGGCTATAAAAGGTTATCCCTGATACACATCAGAAGTGTCATTAATTACTTGTCCTTTGGGATCTTCAAGCCAAATGCTTGCAGCTTTAAAGTAGAAACCCGCTTAAGAAGGTGTTAGTGGCGTGAGAGGGGATATCACCTCTGATGCACTCACTCAATAGAACCAAGTCTGCTACTTTCCTTCTCTTTACGTTTGCTGCTTCCAGCTGTATTACTTCAGTATTATTCGTGAACACTTCGTTTACAAAAGGAGAACAAACGAAATGTGACAGAGATATAGCTATCCACTATTGCCTTCTCCCTTGAACAGGCCAATCAGAAGATTTAGTATTGCATGTATGTCTTACAATTTAGTAAAAACCTATATACAAAAAAAAAAGAGATTTTGAAAATTATCTTATAAAAAAAGCTGATCACTAGTATTCGTTGATTTTCAATTAGAAATTTATGACCTACAACTAGAAAGGTACAATGCATTTCTAAAATCGTGTATAAAGCTTTAATATATATATTTTTTTAATATTGACACTTTGTGTCTCCAGAAGGGGTTTCGGCCGTTTCCAAAGGTCCATCCATTATCATACTGTTTTTATAACACAGTGGCGTTGCTTGTGCAGTGTGGCGGCAGTAAAACGTCTCCCCGCGCTTGAAATCAGTACTGCTATTCATTCGATCTTTGGAGATCGCTGAGCCCGTAACTTATATTTAGTGATCGGTGGTACATTTTCAATTTCTTTACTTAATTTTCGATTCGGTGGTTCCACTATCCAGCCGATAAAAGGCTCTGGGTATTGCTTAACCACTCAAAGGATATGTTGTCTGCTTTTTAATTTAGTCTTTTGGCTGTTAATTGTGATACACAGGCTTCATATACGCTGCTCCCAACTAAATACCTTTTTGTTTTGTTTAGTTCGCTCTTCGGGGCATACAATTTTATTAGATCCTGGGACCACACGCCGCTGGATATAGGCGATGAAATAAAGATACAATTATTATTATATCCTCCGCCATATGCTTGCCATCTTCGGGATGGTTAACATTCTGTACTGTTGATTTTTATTAATATTGAGTTCTGCTCAACCCGGGGCAAGAGGGCGTGAGCTGTAGCTAGCATATTTCACTACAGCTCAAGAACAGTCTCAAACAAAGCGAGACTGCAATAGTGCTCGGCCTTTTCCAAAGGTCCATTATCATACTCTTTTAATGTTACGGTAATGCAATGTAGTGTAGTGTAATGTAATGTAATGTAATGTAATGTAATGTAATGCAATGCAATACAATACAGTAGTGTAGTGAAATGTATTGTAATGTAGTGTAATGTAGTGTAGTGTAGTGTAGTGTAGTGTAATGCAATGTAATGCAATGCAATGCAATGCAATGCAATGTAGTGCAGTGCAGTGCAGTGCAGTGCAGTGCAGTGCAGTGCAATGAGTGTAGTGTAGTGTAGTGTAGTGTAGTGTAGTGTATCGTAGTGTAGCGTAATGTAATGTAATGTAGTGTAGTGTAGTGTAGTGTAGTGTAGTGTAGTGTAGTGTAGTGTAGTGTAGTGTAGTGTAGTGTAGTGTAGTGTAGTGTAGTGTAGTGTAGTGTAGTGTAATCTTGTGTTATGTAATGTTGTATAATGCAATGTAATGCAATGTAATGCAATGTAATGCAATTTCATTTAATATGATGCAATTTGATGCAATGTTATGCAATGTTATGTAATGTAAGGTATGGACTACCACGCCGTATATACATGACAAAATACCGCATTCTATTACATTTTACTGACAGCGGGCCGGTCAGTCCTTGACGGTGAACGTCAAACACAGGAGCTGTTAGTATCATGTTTTACATATTTGGACCAGGTGTGACCTTGTTAAGGTGGTCAAGGATCGAACATTCGACTTTCGGCATACGGGGAGATAAAACATATAACAGAGGCGTACTTCCAGACACGATATCGATAATATAAATTGACACAATACATGGACACATTACTTGGCATGTCTACACCCCATTAAGACGGGTTAGTTGCTGGAACAGGATAGTATTGTTAGATAGAGTAATTTATATTTTTAAACACACATTTTATAATTATTATTTTACTATTACCACAGGATGTACCGTCCAAGAGATACCGGTTTATTCACAAGGTATACTGTATATGGTAGGACATGGTGAGTGAAGAGAAGTTGTAGTTGATTTTACCCAGTTTAACCCGGTCAGCGAACGCATGTATAAAGAGTAGAGGGGCGGTGAATGAAAAGAATGACAGGTAGGTTGCGGTGCACATATATACCAAATATCAAAGCACCACATGTACCATTAGTACCGTAGGTAATAGTCATTTAAATAAGAACAATATGCCTAAGTCCCTTGTGGAATGAGGTAACGTTCAAGCATTATTTCGGGTAAATCATGTTGTTGATTATATTCCTAAATATTTCAAAATTTCCGAAAGTCATGTAATTTGTTATAAGTATACAAAACAACAATTATGAATATTGTTTTCAACTACAACAAGATAGTTTCTGACCAAGACATAGAAAATAACACTCGGAAGGAATGTGAGTATAAAACATTAACACGTTGCTATCCTTCGTCAGGTCATGTCATCACTGATAATTTTGATATGATAGATAAACGTATTCGGCAAATTATAGATTGCCTGCAATTATTGATTTTAATGTATGTCATGCTCAGATCGCCCGATCCATTGAGGAAATTAGTATCAAACGGTGTCGAAGAGAACATGAGGACCAGAACTTGGAAAATGTCAATTCTTAAGATTACAGATACCTGTATTAACTTTTATAATGTTAAATCCTCTTTCCTTCATCAGAGACATATGTTTTCGTTTCGTAATTTAAAATCGGGAATTCAATATGTTTAACAAATTTGTTTTAGTTCCTGATGTCAAAGCAGCTAATAATGTAAGTATTGCATAACGCCTACATTACGTCATTTCTTTTATCTCCGGAACTCGAGAGACTATTTCGTTTACTCCAGTTCCATCTATTGAGGATAACGTTATTTCGATGCATATCACTTGGTGCAAAACTTTCAAGGCTTGGGTAGACGAAAAGCAAAACAAACTTCCAACTATATACTGTTAGTATTCATAAATTGCTCAAATTTTGAACTTCTTGTATTACTGCCGTTAAAGATCACGTTAAGAATTTAAAATCTCGTGCTAAATCTTATGACAATTCCGGGATTAATTTAATTTGGTCAATTAAAAATCAGGAGACCTTCTTGATAAAATATTTAGGCTTTTTTTCTAACGGTAGTTTAGATAGTTACATACTATTTTAGCTTTAATTTCCTATTAGATAATATGTTCGACAGGTATGGAACTACCGCTTATTGACACATTGATGTTATCCTTATTGGTACGAACTGTGCACTGTCACAGATCTTTTTTTGTATCGCTATGAAAAAAGATTGCATGAGTCCTTCAGTATCTACTCAGGTAATGTAAATGAAGCCTTTAATGACCCCTCTTGATGTCTGGATGCCATATTGATCAGTGACACTCCTTTCTGGTCTACTGTGGTTAATACTATCTATCCTAAATTTCAACTCAACAAAGCTAACATTTCTGATACTGTCGCTTCTTTTCTTGATTTACATCTCTCTAATGAAAATGGAGAAATTATTAGTAACATATATGACAAGATAGATGATTATAATTTTGAAATTGTTAATTATCCCCACTTAGATGTGGATGTTCCGCGAATTATTCTTATTGGGTCTATGAACTTATTCGTTTTTTCTAGAGCTTGTAGTCGAGGTACACTGTTTCGCTTTATTGGGATGACAATAAGGTAAGATTGAGGTTGAGGTTTGGTGCACCATAGAACTTGGATAAACCCACAGTGGACGTTTTGCCACTGACTGTTCCAAGGCGGTAGCCCTATGGTCAACCCGTTTGTTTTTGTGATGTCACATGATTTGCCTACTAACATTGTAATTGTTGTTAGTTTTAATGCGAGATTTTGGCTGACTGTGTTCTTTGAAAGCTACATTTTCTGTTCTACATGTATACCTACTTTTGAGAGGAAGGTAACCGTCTGACATTCATGAGAAATTCCAGAAAAGTTGTTAACAAGATGACTATTATCTTGTGGTTTCCCATTCATGTCATGCATTTTGCAATTTTTGTTTTGCTATTGTTTTGAGTTTGAGGAACACAAACTCTATAAGTGAAGACTACTCTATATTGTTAAAACTTGTTTAACTAAACGTGTCATTACTTTTGAATATTTCCAAAAATAGATGTGCGCACTTTCTATTTTTACTAAGTATAGTTAGAGCTGGTATTTATCGAATATTTATCTCTCTTTTGTTTTTAAACATTCACCTTATTTTTTGGATCACATTCAAAACAAATGGCGGTTATTTCCCGTTTGGTTTAGCTTTGTGGAGCGTTAGCTTGTGCTAATAGCTTTCTGGATGGCTCACGTGATCAGCAAACACCATATGGTATATTTCTACAGGGACCAACGTAAAACAAATGGTGGTTTAACTACATATGTTCATTTAAGAGAGCTTAGCACGGGCTCCAACGTTCATTTTACCCATGTTAGCACGGGCTGCAATATTAATTCTACCCAAGTTATCACGGGCTGCAATGTATATTTCATGAATTTAGCAAGGGCTGCAATGCTCATTTTACCAAGGTTAACACGGGCTACAATGTTTATTTAACTGAGGTTAGCATGGGGCGCAATGTTCATTTCACCCAGGTTAGCACAGGCTCTAATGTTCATTTAATGGAGTTTAGATCGGGTGCATTGCTCATAATATTCATTTAACCTAGGTCAGCATGGGCTGCAATGTTCATTTAACCCATTTTAGCACGGGCTGCAATGTTCATTTTAACCAGGTTAGCATGGCTGCATTTTTTATTTTACCCAGGTTAGCACGGTCTTCAGTGGTCATTTAATGGAGTTTAGCACGGGATGCGATGTTCATTTTACCCAGGTAAGCACGAGTTGCAATGTTCATTTTACCCAGTTAAGCTCATGCTGCAGTGTTCAATTTACCCAATTTAGAACGGCTACAATGTACATTTAATGGAGTTAAGCACGGGCTGCAATGTTTATTTAATATAGTTTAGCACGGGCTGCAATGTTCATTTTATTATTTTCAGCACGTGCTGCAATGTTCATTCTACGCAGGATATCACGAGCTGCAGTGTTCATTTAATGGTGTTTAGCACGGGAGGCAATCATTTTACCCAGGTTAGCACGGGCTGCAATATTCATTTTACCCAGGTTAGCACGGGCTGAAAAATTCATTTAATCGAGTTTAACACGGGTTGTATTGTCTATTTATTATAGTTTAGCACGGGCTGCAATGTTCATTTTATTCTTTTTAGCACATGATGCAATGTTCATTCTACGCAGGATAGCACGAGCTGCAGTGTTCATTTAATGGTGTTTAGCACGGGCTGGAATCATTTTACCCAGGTCATCGGGTGGTAATATTCATTTTACCCAGATTAGCACGGGCTGCAATGTTCATTTTACCCGGGAAAGCATGGGCTGCAATTTTCATTTTAACCAGGTACGGGCTGCAATGATCATTTTTAGTTAAGCACGTGCATCAGTGTTCAATTTACAAAATTTAGCACAGCTGCAATGATCATTTTGCCCAGTTTAACACGGGATGCAATTTTTGTTATAATCGAAAAAGCACTGCTTGCAAAGTCTATTTAATATAGTTTAGCACGGTCTGCGTTAACTTGTTCATTTTACCCAGTTTAGCACGTGCTGCAGTGTTCATTCTACCCAATTTATCAAGGCTGCAATGGTCATTTAATGGAATTAAACACCGGCTGCAATGTTCATTTGACGCATGTTAGCACGGGCTGCAATGTTCATTTAATCGAGTTAAACACGGGCAAAAAAAATTTCATTGACGCATGTTAGCACGGGCTGCAATGTTCATTTGACCCAGATTACCACGAGCTGCAATGTTCATTTAACCCAGGTTAGCACGTGCTGCAATGTTCATTTATTTGAATTTAGCATGGGCAGCAATGTTCATTTTACCCAGGTAAACACGGGCAAGAATGTTAATTTTACCCAGGTAAACACGGGCAAAAATGTTCATTTTACCCAGGTGAGCACGTGCTGCAATGTTCATTTTACAAAGGTTGGAACGGACTGCAATGTTCATCTTATGAAGATCACACGTGAACACATGCTGCAGCGTGAATTTTACGACGGGTTGCACAGGATAAAATGTTAATGTTAGTAAGGGCTGCAATGTTCATTTTACTCAGGTTAGCACATGCTGCAGTGTTAATTTTTCCCAGTCTAGCACAGGCTGTAATGTTGATTTAATGGAGATTAGCACGGGCTCTTAATGTTTACTTTACACAGGTAATCATGGGCTGCAATGTTCATTTTAACCTGTTTAGCACAGGTTGCAATGTTCGTTTTACCCAGTTAATCACGACTGCAACGTCCATTTAATGGCGTTTAGCACGGGCTGCAATGTCCATTTAATCGCGTTTAGCATTGGTTGCAATGTTCATTGTACCCAGGTTAGCACGGTCCAGAATGCTTATTTTACCCAGGTGAGCACGTTCTGTAGTGTTCATTTTACGCAGTTTTACATAGGCTGAAATCTTTATTTTCCCAGATTAGCACGGGCTGCAATGTTCAGTTTAAAAGTTTAGCACCCAATGCAGTGTTAATTTTACACAGGTTAGCACAGACTGCATTGTTTATATTATGGAGTTTAGCATGGGTTGCAATGTTCATTTTACACAGATTAGCACGGGCTGCAATATTCATTTTACCCAGGTTAGCACAGGCGGCATTGTTCATTTTATGAGTTAAGCACGGGCTGCAATGTTCATTTTACCCAGATTAGCAAGGGCTGCAATATTCATTTTACACAAGTTAGCATAGACTGCAATGTTCATTTAATGGAGATTAGCACGGGCTGCAATGTTCATTTAATGGAGATTAGCACGGGCTGCAATGTTCATTTTACCAAGTTGAGCACATTCTGCAGTGTTTATTTTACGCAGTTTATCACATGCTGAAATGTACATTTTCACAGGTTAGCACGGGCTGCAATGTTCATTTTACACAGGTTAGCACATGCTGCAGTGTTCATTTAATGCAATTTAGCACGGGCTGCATTGTTCATTTAATGCAATTTAGCACAGCCTGCAATGCTCATTTAACCCAGGTTAGCACAAGCTGCAGTGTTCATTTAATACAATTTAGCACGGGCTGCAATGTTCATTCTAACCTGTTTAGCACGGGCTGCAATATTCATTTTAACCTGTTTAGCACGGGCTGCAATGTTCATTTTAATCTGTTTAGTAGGGGCTGCAATGTTCATTTTGCCTAGGTTAGCGCGGCTGCAACGTCCATTTACTCGAGATGGCACGGGCTGCATTATTCATTTAATCGAGCTTAGCATTGGCTGCAATGTTCATTTTACCCAAGTTAGCACGGGCTGCAGAGTTCATTTTACCCAGGATTGCACGGGCTGAAATGTTCATTTTACCCAGGTTAGCACGGGCTGCAATGTTCATTAAATGGAGTTTAGCACGGGTTGCAGTGTTCATTTTACCCAGGTTAGCACGGGCTAGAATGTTCATTTTACCCAGGTGAACACGTTCTGTAGTGTTCATTTTACGCAGGTTTGAAATCTTTATTTTCCCAGGTTAGCACGGGCTGCAATGTTCAATTTACAAAGTTTAGCACATACTGCAGTGTTAATTTTACACAGGTTAGCACAGGCTGCATTGTTCATTTTATGGAGTTTAGCACGGGCTGCAATGTTCATTTTACCCAGGTTTGCATGTTCTGAAATGTTCAATCTACCCAAGTTAGCACGGGCTGCAATGTTCATTTAATGGAGTTTAGCACGAGCTGTAATTTTCATTTTACACAGGTTAGCATGTGTGACAATGTCCCTTTAATCCAGTTTAGCACGGGCTGAAATGTTCGTTTTTTATAGTTTAGTACGGGCAGCAATGTCCATTTTACAAAGGTTAGCACATGCTGCAGTGTTCATTTTACCCAGGTAAGCACATGCTGCAATGTTCATTTTACCCAATTTAGCACGGGCAGCAATATTTATTGAATCGAGTTTACCACAGATTGCAATATTCATTTCACCCAGGTTAGCACGGGCTGCAATGTTCATTTAATCAGGTTATCACGGGCTGCAATGTTCATTGAATGGAGATTATCACGGGCTGCAATGTTCATTTAATGGAGATTAGCACGGGCTTCAATGTTCATTTAATGGAGATTAGCACGGGCTGCAATGTTCATTTTAGCAAGTTGAGCACAGGCTGCAGTGTTCATTTTACGCAGTCTTTCACAGGATGAAATGTACATTTTCACAGGTTAGCACGGGCTGCAATGTTCATTTTACCCAGGTTAGCACATGCTGCAGTGTTCATTTAATGCAATTTAGCACGGGCTGCATTGTTCATTTAATGCAATTTAGCACGGGCTGCAATGCTAATTTTACCCAGGTTAGCACGGGCTACAGTGTTCATTTTACCCATGTTTAATGGGCTAAAATGTTCATTTTACCCAGGTTAGCACGGACTGCAATGTTCATTTAATGGAGATTAGCACGGGCTGCAATGTTCATTCTAACCTGTTTAGCACGGGCTGCAATATTCATTTTAACCTGTTTAGCACGGGCTGCAATGTTCATTTTAATCTGTTTAGTAGGGGCTGCAATGTTCATTTTGCCTAGGTTAGCGCGGCTGCAACGTCCATTTACTCGAGATGAGCACGGGCTGCATTGTTCATTTAATCGAGCTTAGCATTGGCTGCAATGTTCATTTTACCCAAGTTAGCACGGGCTGCAGAGTTCATTTTACCCAGGATTGCACGGGCTGAAATGTTCATTTTACCCAGGTTAGCACGGGCTGCAATGTTCATTAAATGGAGTTTAGCACGGGTTGCAGTGTTCATTTTACCCAGGTTAGCACGGGCTAGAATGTTCATTTTACCCAGGTGAACACGTTCTGTAGTGTTCATTTTACGCAGGTTTGAAATCTTTATTTTCCCAGGTTAGCACGGGCTGCAATGTTCAATTTACAAAGTTTAGCACATACTGCAGTGTTAATTTTACACAGGTTAGCACAGGCTGCATTGTTCATTTTATGGAGTTTAGCACGGGCTGCAATGTTCATTTTACCCAGGTTTGCATGTTCTGAAATGTTCAATCTACCCAAGTTAGCACGGGCTGCAATGTTCATTTAATGGAGTTTAGCACGAGCTGTAATTTTCATTTTACACAGGTTAGCATGTGTGACAATGTCCCTTTAATCCAGTTTAGCACGGGCTGAAATGTTCGTTTTTTATAGTTTAGTACGGGCAGCAATGTCCATTTTACAAAGGTTAGCACATGCTGCAGTGTTCATTTTACCCAGGTAAGCACATGCTGCAATGTTCATTTTACCCAATTTAGCACGGGCAGCAATATTTATTGAATCGAGTTTACCACAGATTGCAATATTCATTTCACCCAGGTTAGCACGGGCTGCAATGTTCATTTAATCAGGTTATCACGGGCTGCAATGTTCATTGAATGGAGATTATCACGGGCTGCAATGTTCATTTAATGGAGATTAGCACGGGCTTCAATGTTCATTTAATGGAGATTAGCACGGGCTGCAATGTTCATTTTAGCAAGTTGAGCACAGGCTGCAGTGTTCATTTTACGCAGTCTTTCACAGGATGAAATGTACATTTTCACAGGTTAGCACGGGCTTCAATGTTCATTTTACCCAGGTTACCACGTAGCTGCAGTGTTAATTTAACCCAGGTTAGCACAAGCTGCAGTGTAATTTAGCACGGGCTGCATGTTCATTTTACCCAGGTTAGCACGGGCTACAGTGTCCATTTTATCCAGGTTTAATGGGCTGAAATGTTCATTTTACCCAGGTTAGCACGGACTACAATGTTCATTTTAACCTGTTTAGCACGTGCTGCAATGTTCATTTAATGGAAATAAGCACGGGCTGAATGTTCATTTAATGGAGATTAGCACGGGCTGCAATGTTCATTTAATGGAGATTAGCACGGGCTGCAATGTTCATTTTACACAGGTTAGCATGGGCTGCAACTTTCATTTAACCTGTTTAGCACGGGCTGCAATGTTCATCTACCGGGTTAGCACGGCTGCAATGTCCATTCAGTCGAGTTTAGCACGGGCTGCAATGTTCATTTTTTCGAGTCTAGTACGGGCTGCAACGTTCATTTTAATTTTACCCATGTTAGCATGGGCTGCAATGTTTATTTAATGGAGTTTAGGACGGGCTGCAATTTTCATATTCACCAGGTTTACCATCGTACACTTATGTACGTGTACCGTCGTACCATTGTGTGTGTGTACCGTCGTATCCGTGTGTGTTTAACGTCGTACATTTGTGTGTTACCATCGTACCCTTGTGTACGTGTACCATCGTACCATTGTGTGTGTGTACCGTCGTATCCTTGTGTGTTTAACGTCGTATACTTGTGTGTTTACCATCGTTCCCTTGTGTACGTGTACCGCCGGACCATTTTGCTTGTGTACCGTCGTACATTTGTGTGCGTGCCGTCGTACAATTATGTGTGTGTACCGTCGTACACTTGTATGTGTACCGTCGTAGCGTTGTGTGTTTACCGTTGTACCATTGTGTGTGTCTCGTCGTACTCTTGTGTGTGTACCGTCGTACCAGTGTGTGTGTACCGTCGTAGCCTTGTGTGTTTACCGTCGTACCCTTGTATGTGTACCGTCGTACCCTTGTATGTGTACCGTCGTACCATTCTGTATGTACCGTCGTACCCTTGTGTGTGAACCGTCCTATCATTGTTCGTGTACCGTCGTATCATTGTGTTTATAACGTCGTACCATTGTGTGTTTACCGCCGTACCACCGTCAGACATTTGTGTGTTAACCGTGCATGTACAGATACGTAAAAAAACTATATATATTTCGAACTGCATGCGTGTACCGAACATGCATTCATATATCGAACGTGCATTCATGCACCGTATATGTATGCGTGTCCCGAGCCTTTATGCATGTGCGGAGTATGAATCGTATTTGTATGCATGTACCGACCGTACCGGTATGCGTGTGCGAATTCTGAATCAAGTATAGTATATGTATGCATGTACCGAGCATGTATGCGTGTGCGGAGTTTGAATCATGTATCGTATCTGTACGCATGTACCGAGCATGTATGCGTGTGCGGAGTTTGAATCATGTATCATATCTGTACGCATGTACCGAGTATGTATGCGTGTGCGGAGTTTGAATCATGTATCGTATCTGTATGAATGTACCGAGCCTATATGCGTGGGCGGAGTTTGAATCATGTATCGTATCTGTATACATGCACTGCGCGGGTATGCGGAGTATCGGTACGCCTGTACCGATCGTACCTGTATGCCTGTGCGAATTCGGAATCATGTAGCGTATCTGTATGCATGTACCGAGCATATATGCGTGTGCGGAGTTTGAATTATGTTACGTATCTGTATGCATGGACCCACCGTACCGGTATGCTTGAGCGAATTCTGTTTGTTTGTTTGTATGGTGTTTTACGTCATTGTCAACAAATGTAAAGTTATATATAACGGTCGTTTTTTTTGAGGTGCATAGAACCAGTACTGTACACCTCCCGCCATCCGTAAGAATCGACATTCCTCAATTATAAGTCGAGCTCCCAGTGGGATTCGAACCCGCAACGGTGAGAGGCGAAGGTTTACAACGCAGCGTCGTTAACCATTCGACCGCGGAGATGCTTTATTTAGAGAATTCTGAATCATGTATCGTACCTGTATGCATGTACCGAGCATGTATGCAGTGCGGAGTTTAAATCATGTATCGTATATGTATGCGTGTATCATGCCTATATGCGTACGCGGAGTTTGAATCATGTATCGTACCTGTATGCGGTTATACTAAACCTGTATTCACGCAAACATAGATACCTTTTTTGGGTGTATTTTTTCCAAAATTATTACATTTCTTTACGCTGTTTTAATTATTCAAGTACCACGGTAACTTTTCATTATGCGACTGTGATCGAACATACTATAATACTATGCTGACTACTGCAATTAATTAATGTTGTTGGAGCATATTTACAGCCGCTCCCAGGAAGAGGGAGTGGATACATGGGAATCCGGGATCACCTTACACATATGACTCTTTAATGGGGGTGCATCAAGTTTTATTCTAGGAGAATCTAAAGTGTTTAAAACATGTACAAATTCATGATACATATGTCATATCAATCAACATATGATAAGTGCATCAATCAACATATGGTAAGGGCATCAATCAACATATGGTGAGGGCATCAATCAACATATAGTAAGGGCATCAATCAACATATGGTAAGGGCATCAATCAACATATAGTAAGGGCATCAATCAACATATGGTAAGGGCATCAGTCAACATATGGTAAGGGCATCAATCTACATATGGTTTGGGCATCAATCAACATATGGTAAGGGCATCAATCAACATATGGTAATGGCATCAATCAAAATATAGTAAGGGCATCAATCAACATAGAGTAAGGGCATCAATCAACATATGGTACGGGCATCAATCGACATATGGTAAGGGCATCAATCAACATATAGCAAGGGCATCAATAAACATATGGTAAGGGCATCAGTCAACATATGGTAAGGGCATCAGTCAACATATGGTAAGGGCATCAATCAACATATGGTAAGGGCATCAGTCAACATTTGGTAAGGGCACCAATCAATATGTTAAGGACACCAGTCAACATATGGTAAGGGCAACAGTCCACATATAGTAAGGCCATCAATCAACATATAGTAAGGGCATCAGTCAACATATGGTAAGGGCATCACTCAACATATGGTAAGGGCATCAGTCAACATATGGTAAGGGTAAGGGCATCAATCAACATATGGTAAGGGCATCAATCAACATATGGTAAGGGCATCAGTCAACATATGGTAAGGGCATCAGTCAACCTATGGTAAGGGCACCAATCAATATGTTAAGGACACCAGTCAACAAATGGTAAGGGCATCAGTCATCATATAGTAAGGGCATCAATAAACATATGGTACGGGCATAAGTCAACATATGGTAAGGGCATCAGTCAACATATGGTAAGGGTATCAATCAACATATGGTAAGGGCATCAGTCAACATTTGGTAAGGGCACCAATCAATATGTTAAGGACACCAGTCAACATATGGTAAGGGCATCAGTCAACATATGGTAAGGCCATCAATCAACATATGTTAAGGGCATCAGTTAACATATGGTAAGGGCATCAATCAACATATGTTAAGGGCATCAATCAACATATGGCAAGGGCAACGTGTTGTTTACGTTTTCAATTTGAATTCACCAGAGATCGGTCGTAACATGCTTAAATGAACCACGGGGCGTAACCTGTGATAGCACATATTACTGTGAAACATGGATTTCCTCGTAAACTTGGGTCATAGTAAGGCTCTTTTGTTATGTGTTTGTCCTTCAGCATAAACAATATTACTTTTGTGTCAATATTAAGTTGGAGAAATTCCTATTTAGTTAGTATTATCAACATTAATTACATTGCATCAATAATAGTAGATCCTTAACCCTTCTTTTTACATCTACCAACGTTTCAGTTCTATTTTATAAAACAGTGTGTGTCTCCAATATTATTATCAATGTATATTTTGCAATTACTCCATACATTGAACATAGAAAGAAATTGTTTTCCTTTCATCGTTCTAAAACCTCGAGAAAAAATGAATCAATCTTCCTGTACCCCTGTACCATACTTAAAAATACTTGTATTGCATTTTTGTTACGTAGATTTGTAATGTTGTAAATTATTGGGAAAATGCCTTAACACGCGAAGACCTCACCACAGAACACGCCATGTAACCTTGGCATAGTTACAATCAGCAGGAACGTATTTATATCTCGCTGAATATAACATATTGGAGTTTTCTGGAAATAACATTGAAATTCAGGTCGAAGGAATAATTCGTGTAAGTTTTTACCAATACTTTAGTAATGCATGTCTTAAAACTATAAGTTGTGGTAGCATATGAAGCCACTCTGCCGTTGTGTAGCTACCGTAGTAAAGGATATTTGGTGT
The DNA here is from genome assembly GCA_037043455.1 of Cyrtodaria siliqua. NCBI lineage: Eukaryota > Metazoa > Mollusca > Bivalvia > Adapedonta > Hiatellidae > Cyrtodaria > Cyrtodaria siliqua. The sequence goes on from JAWPHD010012330.1 coordinate 71,269, forward strand.
TTAAGCGTCATTTTCCTGCACATTTTATGGTATATACGGACGGTCGATGTGGAGGCAGACCACCTTGGAAACACAATACTATCCCAGATAGCAAGCCTACATTGGGCCAACGTTGGCTAATGGTTGTACGGTTGGTTCAACGTTAGCGTTCGTTGTACACCGTTGTCGATCAATGTTGAGCCAATGTTGCAGTAAAAGTAACATCAGTGTGTATACACTTCTCAAAACTGCTAACTACACCGCTCACGTTTTGGGTTATATATATCGATGGGTTGAATGTTTTTCAATAAAATAAAAAGGAAATACCAATTCAATCATTTTTACATCATTTCATTTTATTTTTTTCATGGGCAATGCTAGAACTAAACCACAATAAGCAATTACAAACGACCCATGTAAACACTAAAGTCACACTTTTATGAACAAGAAATGAAAAGTGTGACTTTAGTGTTTACATGGTTTACATGGGCCCTTCGTTGGGCCAACGTCTTTCGGCCAACCATATATGAAATATTATTAGTATTTAGAACATGATCATATTCATCTCCTGTTATCATCTTCATTGTTAAGTTTGCTTATCACCATTGCCCATTCCAACCCGATATGACCCTGGCTGTTAAAGGATTGTAAAGCCCCATTCATTTCTTTTGTTTTATTGTCCTTTCTAAGCAATTTTATAATATTATTATTCTTCATATAGTATACGAGGGCTGTTCAAATAATACGTGGACTTTCTCGATATCGCACTCATGTATCGACGTAAACTTGTAACATTCATACATGTTGTAATCCAACTCATAAGAAATCAAATGCTTTAAACAAAAAGTCGATATCGATGTCTAGTTACGTTGCAATGAATGATATAATAAGGCGAGAAACCCATCTACGGAGCAGTCCAAAATCTGACGTCTTTATTCCATATCTGGCTAAATAAAAGGAAAATCGTCTACAAAAATACACAAAAGTAAAGTAGCATTGTCGCCGGTATTCTAGAATTACAATTATGAAATTTTATGAATATTGAACAAGGAGCAATATGATAAATATAAATAAGTAGACGAACACTTCCTTGCTTTTAAGTTGAAATTGACGACGTCAGATAAAATCACGGAGCACTAAAATGTTAATAGAATATTAAGTAATATGAAATTTTAATAAAACAAAAAAAACTAATGCAAAAATGAAACATAGTGTTTTTAAATCTTACATATTTTCTTCAAAAATTATATGTTAATAAATTATGAATACCGATAAATGTTCGCTAAAGATGTCTTTGGGAATGCATACGCTATTTATTTTCTAAATATTTTGAATGTCTTTGCTAAACTCGATCGCATTCGTATAATCTATTTCCGAAGCTGTGATATACTTATAAAACATGATTATCCACAATGACGTAAAATATTTATTTAATGCAAACCATGAATAGTACAAAAATATAATTAAATAACAAATGCGTTTGTTATTTCTAGCGGTATTCGTCACTTATAACGATAAGTTGTAGTTGGTTTTCAAGACGACGTGCTCCATGGCCGCTACAGTGCATGGGGTTGTGCAAACTCGTATACCTTGAACTCTATTTCAAATAATTTTATAAAATTTACTGATTTGAAAGTGAATATATAAATCTTTATTGTCATATAATCTAATTTACTTGATTTATAAAAGTGTAGTAACTATTAAAATTGTCCACGTAATATTTGAACGTCCCTCGTACTTTTATAAATATATCATTTAATTTTTGCTGATTTTTTTTTTTTATATTTTAAATTTTCATTAATTTTATTATTGCTGGAGCCTCAAGGCTATATTTATCCCTGACTCAGTAAGCTGCTATGGGTGTTTGACTGTGTATCAATGCCATTTTACTGTTCATAAAACAACTGTATTATAGTAAGAATACCGGGACGCAGTCAAATTTGTATACATGCATTTTATGGGTTTTCCACTATGTGAATTACGTATCAATTTTATGTATACAGTCTACAAATTATGATCTGCGCATGCGCGTAGAACTGGTTCTAAATGGCTTTATTACAAGAAATTCAGGGACAGAGTCTATAAATATGTTTTTAGCATTCGAATACAGCTGGTTCCAAATCAGTATCGTCGCTGATTATTGATTGATGTTAAACGTTATTAAAGGGACAAACGGCAATCTTGATTTTTGAAAAGTTCACGGCGCCCCATTAGTTCTTCTACAAAACTTGCATGAGTTCAGTGATTAATACTGATTATATGAATAATATAAAGGAAATTGTGTTTCAATAGTACTAACTGTTTGTGTATAAAGCTATATATGTATCTCTTTCTGGAGTTGTCTGATTTAAAAGAAGCAAAACATTTTCAATCATTAAACTGAGTTGATGAATCTTTAACTGAAGCATCTTCTAAAGTGTTTGCTACTTATTCTCATGAACTACTGATCAGATTCCAATAATAAAAAACATCTAACATTAAATAAGCATTAAGTTGCATAATGTCTTTCTGTTTATAACCATGATAATTTACCAATTCTTCATAATTATTCTAACTATGATATTTCCTCAATTCCTCACATTCTAATCATGAAACAACATTCTATTTAGTGATCCATTACACATACTATTTCAGATGTCTATCATATTCATATTATAACATTATACAACACCGATGCCAAAATTAAAAACTCATGATGACTAGTTTACCTAGTGCTCAAATCTTTCATGATAAATGTGTTTTGATTGTTGACAATTACAAATAAAAACAATTCTAACATGTTCGTTTATTTTTATCATATTCATTCCCCTACTGTTGTCTTATGTAACTGTTCTGACCGGCTTGTGATACGTTGTATCACTGTTTTCTTGTTTTATTACTGCTTCTCTAACTAGCTACTTTTCCCGTCTTGATTTTGGAGCATAATGGCTTCCAGATGGTGGTTGCCATGGAAACTCAAGTGCTTTATTGAGTATGTTTGATATATGATAATCTAGGTCGATGCTTTGAATGCCTCGCTGCATGGATGTTCATTATCTAGGTAAGGATCAGGTTTACTTAGTGCAGTTTGGAAAAGAAACAGTGCATTCTGGATTAATTTTCGATTTTCAATAAAATCAACGAGTTATGGACTTATAACGTTTGGAATTATTTACATTTGTGGGACTTTGTAACAATATATCTGTTGATTCTCGGACTTGTAAGGTTCGTACTTGAAGAAATATAATCACAAAATATTGATATGTGAAATAAATCTGTGGTTTTAATAAACTGAAATATTGGAAATATGATTTGTGTTTCTTTATTTTTCAGGTCATACGAGTATGGCCGTGTACTGTGTGCTACCTTACGAATAAGCACTGCTTGTAGAACAAATTAAAATTAGAACACTCCTAATTGTTATAACACAGTGTTGGATCAACAGTGGATCAGCGTTAAGCCAATGTTGGCCTATTGTTGTAACAATAACAGTTAGCCAACATTTTGGGCCAATGTTGGCCCAGTGTTTGCCCATTGTTGTAACAATAACAGTTAGCCAACATGTTGTGCCAATGTTGGCCCAGTGTTTGCCCATTGTTGTAACAATAACAGTTAGCCAACATGTTGGGCCGATGTCGGGCCAGTCTTGGCCCAATGTTGTAGCAATAATAGTTAGCCAACGTGTTGGTCAAACATTGGTCCAACGGTGGCCCAATGAAAACGTACATTCTCGCTTTCATTGCAACAATGTCAAAAGTCTACGCTAACGCTGGGACAACGCTGGGCCAATGCTTGACCAACATGTTGGGCCAACGTTGCGCTGATGAACAAAACGACGTTGGGCCAACATTTCGTACTAACGTTGGGCCAACGTATGCTTACTATCTGGGATAACTATAATAGTGTTGCGTAACGACTTTATTGACATAACTTCACTGATTATCGGTGTAACTTAACCTTAAGTTCGATGGTGTAGCATAAATCAATTAAAAACTCAGCATTTAAAACACAGGCGCATATAATTATTATACGTGTATTGTAGTGTGTTACATGGACGATTTATCTAAAATGTGAATGTCATTAATGTTACGTACGGATTCTAGAACAAATGACAAAAGCATATATATAGATGTTTTTGGATTCTGTAAAGATAATATTATACTGGCTGTCGACTCAGTGGTTATAGTTTATTTTTTTGAAGTCAGAATCAAAATAAAATCCTAAAAAGGTTTATCAGCCTTTTTCTGAATAGCTCTGAACCTAGACAATAATTCAAAGGGTACTTAAAGTAGACTTTTTTATTTGATGATAGCTTGAGTTGTCTCAAATATTATAAACATGAACAAAAATAAGGACAGTAAGCCAGTCTACGATAATATAGAAACTATGGATTTTTGTTGTTTCACTCGTTACCCTAGCAACTATTTTATTCCTCACCAGCTGAAGGTATCGACTAAAATACGACACATTAGATAGGGAATAGTATTCCTCATCTTATTCATAATATCAGACACGTACTCCGTGGTCGAGGGGTTAACGACGTTGCGTTATAAACCGTCTCGTCTCTCACACGGCTGCGGGTTCGAATCCCACTGGGAGCTCAACTTTTAAATGAGAAAGTGTCTATTCTTACAGATTGCGGCAGATATACAGTACAGTTTGTACCCATCAAAAATGGGGTGGTCTGCTTCTGCCACAAACAACTAGACAGTCAGATATGGCCTAAAACGTGCTAAAAGTGATGTAAAACACATTGCAAGCAAACAAAATCATTATAGCAGATACAATCTACATTTTCCATCTATAAATATTGGTAAAGTATGCTATAAATTAACACAAAACACACTGTTCCTAGACTATTATTTTCCTTTTTCTTATTTGATTCAATTCGCATCTTTTACTATCGTATGTCTGTATTACATAATGCAGGTTAAATAGCAATCGTTATGGTAATAAAGGTTGCAATAAAAAATGATGGTTGCCAGAATGTTCCTACTTTGGTTTACAGTTTATTTGACAACACACAAATAAGCAAGTATAGAGATTTATTAATTGGTTTAAACATTTTATTGCATTTTTTTTTAAAACTTTGCAAATGGGTCGGGCCACAAGTTGTTACAACATTAGTTAGGGCCCTTCCCAAACTATTGCTCTATGTTATAATATCGTAGGGGAGGCAAATTCACTTGCATATTTTAATTTTTAGAATATTCTTACCTCCCTTTAACCATTGACACGATAATGCTATTCACTATAAATACTAGTCATACAGGCAACCCAAACATGTCCGACTGTAACGACTATAAAGCGTTGGCTCGGGATA